>APFE030677711.1:0-80515 GCA_000404065.3 Pinus taeda
CAACGGGCAGATCAACATCGCAGTGAAAGAAGTTTTGATGTAGGTGATTGGGTATTCCTACGGCTACAACCATATAAGAAAATGTCCCTCAAGCAAGCTAAGATGGATAATAAATTATCACCAAAGTATTATGGTCTATACAAGGTGTTGCAAAAAAATTGGTACTATGGCATACAAATTGGAGCTTCCTGCAGCTTCTCGATTGCACACTGTTTTCCATGTTTCATGTTTAAAGAAGGTTATAGGTGACAAGCTCCCAGTTCAAACAATATTGCCAGAACTTGATGAGGAAGGAAAAATTATATTGGAACCGAAAGCAGTCATAGAAACAAGAACTCGAAAGCTATGAAATCTATCAATTTCGGAGTATCTTATCAAGTGGAAGAACTTATCTATTGAAGATTCCTCATGGGAGGATGAGAATTTTATACATAAGTATCCAGAACTACTCAAGCATTGAGGACAACACTTTTTTTGAAGGAGAGGGGCATGTTGGGTCCCTATAATACTGGTGATTACCACATTACTATTGTAGTTGTACCCCTTATTAATATTGTTGTGCCCCTATTGCCCCCATATTGTTATTACTGTGCCCCATAGAATCCCTCTATTGTTATTTTTGTGGCTTTATATCATTATTGTTAGGTCGGCCAGGTTATACTGTGACTCCTTAGACTCCTATATATAGAAAGGAGGTTTTGTCATTTGTATCATCCAAGAATTGTTCATTTGTGTAATGTAAAGGAGGTTGCCCCCTCAAAGAGGTTTAATTCCAAGGAGTTGCTCTATCTTTTCTATCTTTTCTTGAGCTGGTTCATAACAATGTACCATAAATTTACTGCACCAATCAGTGTTCATTAAAATAGATGAAGGGAAATCGAATCTTCCATGATGGAGTTTGAGGAACACCATATGTGGAATGATGGAATGTGATTCATAGGATCTGGCGAGGCTCATAAATAGGTAAACTATATGGGTCATAATTCCACTCTCCAACTAAACAATTTCCTTTTCTCACATTTATTTACATATTTTGTTATATTTTGCTTAGTGAGAAGAGTAAAGGTGAGTTACTATGTCATATGGCCTAAGCTATGTTAAATACAGGAATTGGAGCAGTCTTGGTTTGACTTAAGTTTAAGAGTTCGGAGTAAGTAAGAAAGAAATATTTTAGGAGTTGGTCTCCCTCAACTCAAATCATTCAAACATTCCTCCACCATATCTCTTCAACTCAGTGTTACTCACAACCAAAAAAACCAAGTTCATTGGTAGCCAAACCAATGGCAATCAAGGAAAAGTTATTATCGAGTTAGGGAGCCAACTATCGCTATTTTCTATGGAAATGTTGGTAGCTCCATTGTTGTATAAATAAGAGAGCCAAGGGACACATTAGGATTTGATTTTTTGTTGTAGCAAAGAGGCCATTTTTGAACTCAAACATTTTGACTGTTATTGTTATGATGTACTTGACATTGTTTTGATAATGAGAGATTTTGTTTAGATCCAACACTGAGTTGAATTAGAGAGTTGAATATCTTGGGTTAGGGCTCAAACCTAGCAATAGAAGTTCCTCTTTTTGTAGTTGTATTCTTAGCTTAGAATGATAATTAGTTGCTGAAGTTTATTTATGTTTTCTCTTATTAGCCTAACAAGTAATTAAATTGTTGTTCAAACTTGTTTCCATTAGTTTGAAGAGCTAGATTAGTGTTTCATTTTAGTGGAGAAATTATACTCAAAAATATAGTGACAACATCCCCTACATCATCTCCCTCATGGGATCATGACTAGGAGACCCCACTCTCACAACCCTAAAAATATAGTTTTCTTTTGATCGTTGCATAGGTTAGGCTTCATTCTTAGCCAGATCATTGTTTATGATTTATTGGAAGCATCTTCATTTGTTATATTATTTTCTTCAGTTTTTTATAGCTTAAAAAGTAGTCCATATCATAGATATTGTCCTTTATAGTAGATAGATCGGCTTCCTCAAATTCAATTCATGTTTCCCATGTGGACATGTAGTAATGCATAAATGAAAAAATAAACAAGTTTTGTCACAGGGATTGTTGATCTATAGGAAGGAATTCATCCAACTAGCTTCACTTAAGTATTCTCCACCTTCTACCAAGGCATACCAACCCATAGTTCAAACCTTTGTTTTCTAGCCACCACGAGCAACCACCTTAGGAAAATCCAACCTCCTTCGAGAGTTGGGTTTAGCCTTAGGAAATTTGCACCTTTCCTACACCTTCTACACTTCTCATGCACCTATGAATCACCTTATCTCACTATTCTTTCCCTCCAAAACCCATAAGTTGACTTCCTATAAAAGTTGAGGACATATTGTAGCAGATTAAGACATACTATAGCAGTTCCCTGTAATAGCTACATGATCTCTTTAGCAGTCTGCTTTGACCATGTTTTGACAAAAAATGATAGGATAGCCTAGTATAAGAGTAGGTTAACCGCTCAACATGGATTCCAAGCCCACGAGTAACACCTAGACCAATCATCCCATTCCTTTCCCTCCTAGAAGAACATATAACATTGGCATTTATATTTCTGAAGTTAGCACTTAAAGGCTCTTGTTTTTTGTGTTGTGGGTGGAAAAATCCTAGGTTCTTGGGTTGAAAACCCTCACAGAGCACAGGGAATACAACATAAAGAAACACGTAGACAAATATTCTAAATGCTGAAACTATTGAAGTAGGAAGAAGAGGTATTACCAGGAGGTCTTACATTCGAGGTTAGTCTCGTAGGGTCCAAGCCCTCTGCTCCTTCTAATTCCTTTAGAACATGTAACTTATCCAAGAAAGGCATATACAACAACAATAATAGAAATGATGTTCATGATATAGGTGTTAAATCAAATAAGCAGGTGAGTAAATGAACATTAACATAATCTTCATCAGCAAATCATAACATAGATTAATGCGTAAGCATAATAAATATCAAGAAGAGAATAACATTTCTTTATTGATGTAAGCTAAATGAAATGTGGAAAACTACAACTTGAGTCTTCCTCCAGCTCCAAGCAAAACTGTCCTCTAGATCCGTCCTATCCAGGCCTCAACAATCCTCCTCCATTAGTATACACAAGGATGTCATAAAAGGGATGAAGGACATCTAAAAGAAGGAAACGAAGGTTTCCTATAACTTGGTAATGCAGGACGAGATTTCTTCAAACTTGATCAGGGATGTAATCAACTATAACATTAATATCTCATCTCTCCTCCCTTTAGGCATTCCCATGGAGGTTTATTTATACTTCTCCAAATTAGTTTTTTTAGTTGGGAAACAACTGGGCCACAGGCTATAGTAGGTGAGTAATAGGTAAAACCCATAAACTCCACCTGAATTTAAGGAGATTATTTATTTTTTACTGTTCTAACACATATACATGGGTTGTGTATAAACTGACTCGTGTGTACACACTTTTTATACGGGGAAAAATATCATATGGGAAGGAAAACATTGTTTTTTATAATTTGGACCATGTCTGGAAAGGAAGGGTTGCCCTAGGCCATAACTAGAGCATCAAATCTACCAAGAGTGGTAAATGGTTCTATAACAGATGCCCCCTAATATATGAGGTCATAGGGGGTACATGATACCTTAGGGTCATAAGGAATCTTGTTGATACCTTAGAGGATTTCACCATAATTCAGCCTTCCAAGCCATTAAAAGAGATGATAAAGAAAGTTGTTGTTTGAGGCGAGCATACCCATACTTAGAGATAATAAAGCTTGTCATCATGTCAAGTACAAAAGTGGATCCAATATGCATACAAGTATAAAGGAACTGAAAATACATAGTGTATCATTTGATCATATCCATAGAAGTACATGTATCAATATCACATATAAAGAAATGTTCAATGATGTTGAAGTAGAAAATTGATCAATGAAGTCATAAAGCTGATCCAGAAAGTAGCAAGACAAATGGTGGAATAAATGGTACTACACGCAACTCGGGTGCCAACATCTAGTATGTTGTTTTAATGAACTACAACATATAAGGTGGATGGTGTCAACTAGCAGAAACAGGAGGAATTGACAAGTGAGCAATGAAATGCTGATGCGAACATGAGGTCTTCTCCGACCACCATGGTATATTTCTACATCATGGGAATAAATGATCTAAAGTCAATCATGTGAGAAATCGTTTGACTACTGGTCATTCATGTACACCATTAACAAACATGAGACTACTCACCGATAATGGTGATGAGAGTCAAGGTAACCAGTACAATCTAACAAGTGTGAATAAATGAGTTGTAGTCAAACACTTAGAAGAATCTATCAATCAGGAGATAATGATGTTTTCCCATTGACGATAATGAAGAATTCTTCTACTGATGACTACAAACCCTAAGGTACTATCAAATGGACTATAGATCTTGTTCCCATAGCAATGAGTTGAAGTCGATGGAAAATGATTTGCTGGAAGGAAGGCATTAAGGCATCCTTCATCAATCTAATGTGAGTGTAACCCATGGGCCGATAATGTGGAAGGAATTAGATGAAGAAAGATGTAGTAACCCAACCAAATCACGTTTCTACCATACACGAGATGTGGCTATCACATGATAGAAATCCTCTGGACAAACCAATAATGAAAGCTAACAAATAGGGGAGGAATCCACCAATAGTGTCAAATGGAGACCAAGGTGCTACACGAATCCCAATGTGTGATAATGAAAGCTAGCATCAAACAAAATGGGAACCACTTAGTCAAAGAACCATGATATTGATCGATGTTGATCATAATGTGACCTATCAATAATGAAAATAGGGCTAGGGTGTGGCTCTAGATCTTCTCTTAGAGTAATTTTTCGTAGTCGATGAGAGAAAAACCAACTAGCAAGAAGTTAGTGGAGACATTCTCAAATGATCATGAGCAAAGGACCAAACAGATGATGTGATAATGAACATGACTCTAACAACTAGGGATGGACCACTGAAAAATATGTTAAGGGACACGACAGAATGACCAAATCGGGTTTACTTCCCTTGAACAAGAGCACAACTCAAAATCTAACTACATGGTAGCATATAATAACTCTCTCATCTAGGAGGCATAAGCAAACTCTCCATATGATTAGAAGAGATAACCAATTGAAGGAGTATTGACTAAATAATGAGGTTAAGGTTCTCCTAATTCAAATTAAAGCCCATCCTAATGGAGTAATTTCTTAATTTTTGAGTGCTTTATTCAAGGGTGACACAACTCACTCTAGCTACCATCAATAATGGAAATAATGTCCTGTTCTCGCTCTTCTTGGAATATATATGTTTTTTGTATTTTTCATATTTATGAAGCATGAAAAAGAATAAAAGAATTCCTATATTACAGTGTAAAGAACGAGTGTCCAAATAGAAATGTACTAGTTCCTGGGAGGGGAACATTCCTATGCTCAATGCAAGGTGACAAAACTGATCAATGGCACTCAAAGGAATTTTATTTCCATGGGTAAAAGGGTGTGAAGTTGCAGAGGCTAAGTGATTGCAAGGTTGATTTCGCAAAATACATTGTCAAAAAGTGGCTTAAACACGAGTCCAAGTGAAGCTGGTTTAAGGCCAAAAGTTACAAATGGTCAACATGTGATGCGGTAGTACAACTCAACACAAAGGAGCCTCTACGGTATAAAGCCAGAAAAATAGAAAAGAAGTAAGAGAATGAGGCTTCATCACAATGTCATGGTGGGACTAAAGAGGACTCCCAAGCCTAAGAATAAAAGTTCAGCGGGGGTGCCAAGTGACAACAACGTACTATCTAAGTCACCCATAATAAGGTAGGATTTACGACCCAAGTCATGACACTTCTAAACAATGAGAAGGTTCATCATATCTTGATGGTGTAGATCCTCAGGCCAAAATGGGAAAGGAAATTGATAAATTCACAATGTACGTGAAGAACCTAACCTATATGCCAGTTTTGAGAACCAATACATGTCAGAGCAGATCGACCATAAAAACATCTAAAGGAGAAGAATTCCAAGTTCTGTAGACATATATTGGAACACTATACAAGAAGTTAATACATCCCATATATAACCTTTAGATAAAATCTTATGTTATAGAATAAAAAACATAAAATGGCATATCTTATATGTACAATATGGTATAGTTAACCACGTAGGCTTGCGGCTTACGCATAATAGTTCTCTACGACAAACCCCTTGTAGGGCTCAAGCCAAGGACTCCTTTGGTAGTTAAAACTCATGGCTTCAGAAAGTTCCTCTTGTGAAGGGAAATCAGACTCCAAGAAATCATGAGAAATAGAAGGATCAAAATACGGAATTATGGGGTCCCATGTCCTCATAGGAGGAATCACTCGATCAACTGTTGGGACCAAGTCCCAAGAAGGAAAATAATACCTCAATGGATCCTTCTCAGAAGCAATTGAACATTGAGGATTCAATGTCACATAGTTCACCCATGAACGGGTAGAGTGGATTTGAACACTTGGAACAAACCAAGGGGTATTCTGTAGTAAATTCAAATTAGGGTGGTGATTATCAGATGCAAGATGATCAATAGTGACAATATTTCTGTTATGAGGAAAACACATCACTCAAAAGAGCGAAGACACCACACCATTCATAACATAGACAAAATCATGCCCAAGTAGCATATTAAAGTCTAAAGGGAGATCGACCACCATCGTATCGATAAAAATAGTTTTCCCACATAAGGTAATAGGAAACTGAGGAAGAACACCCCTATATTTACTAGGTCTTCTAACATAGGCTAACAGCTGAGTATTAGTTGTCAACAACTTTGGAGAACCTAAATATTTCCAAGTGAAGGAGGATGTAATACCTGCAGAGGATCCTTCATCCACCATACATCGATAGATGTATGTAGAATTAACTCTAACCTTTATTTCTAAAGGTGCAATTGAAGGAAGACAAGTCTTGACAAGATTATCCCAATCAAAGGAGACACTTCTAGGACTTGGACAAGGAAAATTTGGAGAGACCAAAATTCCCCCTAGACTAGAAGATTGTGTACTGGCAATCAAGAAGACTTTTTGGTTAGGCACTTTACCCCCCAAAAGAGGAGTGTAATCACCCAAAGATTGCACCAGCTTGACCATATTATCAACCAATGGTTGATAAGACCATTGAGAAACCATAACATATTCAGGAATAGAAGAACCTTGAGACTCCAACCATATCCTTTGTACCTCGACAATACTAGGGCACACATGAGTAAGATTGTCTCCCTTACATATCTTACAAGGGAACTTAGGTTTAAAAATTCTACGCATAGGTTTCTGATCAACATCCATTCCACCAACATGACTAATAGTGGTTGGTGGAATGTCCCTAAGATGACTTGCAAATGTTAGTGACTCTTTCCCAATAGAGATAAGACATGTGCCACCAGCCCTATTCACTAAAGCAGGTGAGTCAATAGAAATATGACTCACAGAGATAGGTGACCCATTGCTAGTATGACTTGCAGTGACTAGACTTATGCCCCCAACATGATTTACAATGACTAAAAGCTCATCTCCAACATGACTAGCAGAGGTTGATGATGATTCATTTCTAGTATGACTTGCAGTGACTAGTCTTATGCACCCAGCATGAATTGTAGGTGCTGAAAGCTCATCTCCAACTTTACAAGCAGATGTTGGTGATGATTCATGGTTAGTATGACTTGCAGTAACTAGCCTTATGCCTCCAAGGTGACTTGCAGTGGCTGAAAGCTCATCTCCAAGATGAATTGCAAAGTTTGGTGATGATTCATGGCTAGTATGACTTGCATTGGCTAGCTTTACGCCCCCATCATGACTTCCAGCAGCTGAAAGCTCATCCCCAACATGACTAGCAAAGGTCGGCGATGATTCATGGCTATCATGGCTTGTAGTGGCTAGCCTGATGCCCCCAGCAAGACTTGTAGCAACTGAAATCTCATATCCAACATGACTAGTAGAGGTTGGTGATGAATGGATAGAACTATTATTCTTCTTTGCCCTCCTCTTTCTCTTCTTTTTAGATCTCTTATTACAAGAGGGAGGAGAAAGAGAAATCCTAGATTTCTCTTTAAAAGAAGATGAACAATTAGCACCCATTTGATGGCCATAAAATAAAGCATTCATCTGAGAAGCTTCAAGAACATATGGAATATTCGGAGTGGACCACAACCAAATTGGTAGTCCAAAATTCAATCAAGGAATATTCAAAGTGGCCATCAAGTGGGTACCAATGTTTCCAAAGAAAGGAAAAGCACAAGGATCCCCTTTTGGAAGGGTTCATTGGTTGGCATCCAGAGGAATATTGGCCATATCAAACTTATTACAAATTCTTCCTTTATGAGAATGTACAAATGAATTTCCAAGGAAGGGAGATTCACAATGAAAACCTTTTCCCTTAAGGAGGAAGCTCCACAACATTAAATAGAAAGATCAAAATCCTTTCAAGATTGGTGGAGTGGTAGGTCATTCACTGAGAATCTAAGGTCCAAAATAAACAAGACAAATCCACCTAAAGGCAACTAAATACAAAGAGAAAAGAGCACTCGACTATAAATTCCCTAAATATTCAACCAATCAAGTAACTTCCAAGTATTTCCACTTTGGGTGATGAGGATTGGGCACCAAAATAGAAGTGAAGTAAGGGACCTTCCGAAGATAGTTTGGGATAATAACAGCCCAAAAATACTAGCAAAGGTAATAGAAACAATTATGATGACTTCCGAACAAAAGCCTTTCCTGGTGTAAGCACCCAATCTTCATAAGGGCACCCTCTAGAAGTACTAATGAATGTGATGCAACATCTGCCTCAGGTGCCACGAGATTCCCCTCCACAGCTACCTATGTGATCCCTAGCAATAACAACTATGGGAATCAGTTCCTATCAAAATTCGGGTAGAACAGTCTCGAGGTGGGATCCAAAAAGTAGGAGAGGGGGTATCTCTCTTCCTTGTCTTCACTATCCCTTGTGCTTAATTCCTGGTCACAGAGTTTCCCAGTCTTTCTAAGGACAATCGATTCCACTCATTATTCAACATATATGTTTAACAATTTGAGTGGCCTTGGAGACTTAACTCTCCACTCAGTTATTCCAAGGCCCTAAAGAGCTAGACTTGGTGTAATTAATGATAAATGAAAAAAATGTTCTAGTTATTTTTAAGAAATCTCTTGATTTTAAAGGTTTGTTCTTTAGGCCATGGGGAAAATGAGAGTGAAAATTATGGTCTTTTGATGCAAAAGAAATCAATAGAAACTCAACTAAATGCATGCAATTATGTTTCTTTGATGATAATGGATTTATATAAAGTTCTATAGATAAACTTGTACAAGAAAATTTTTCTTTTTCCAGAAAACACGCTCCACATGCTCAACATCTAACAAAAATACTAAAATCTCTGCAATGCAAACTATCTTAATAAAAACTTTATTGATGGTGCATGGATGCTCATACAAGAAGAAAAATTGTTCATTCACAAGATCAATAGTCCAAATTTACTACAAAGAATGAACAAATCCAAAGAGAAACTTCCCTCGAAACCAAGAAAAACCAATTGAAAAAGTTCACAATTTCTCAAAAACAAAACAAAAGAAACCAAAAAAAAAAATACTTGAAAAGGGAAAGAAAAGCAAAAGCTATGTTTTTTGTCTTTTTCTCTTAAAAACCCAAAGAAATTTTTGAGGTCACAAAATACTACTAAACTTCAAAGATCAAGAAACAAGCATAAAGAGTCCCTGAACTTCACAAGTTATGCTACTTATCAATAAAATGAAGCTTGAAACTAGAAAGGACCACAAACTTGCATTAATTGATCTGAATGGCCATATAAAAGACTTCAACAAACCAACAGAATGTCAAGAAAGACTCTCAAGATTTCCAAAGAGACACTCAAACACCATGAAAAATAAAATTGGTCAACAAAAATGGAAAGAAAAGAAATGCAATCTAAAAGTTGGGTTGTAAATGAAACTAAAACCAATTTCTTGTTTTGGAAAGGCAGAACAACCAAGAACATCTAACAGAAGCCTTGAACACAACACGGAAACTAAAAACTTACTCCAAAAGCAATCCTAGGTCAACTAGGTTTCTCACCGAGAAGAAGATTCGAAATTTAAAACTTGCAAGAGAGTAGAGCTCTACTAACAATGAATGACCAGAAAATAGCAAAAGTTACCATAAAACAAACTTAACTGGGCATAATATTTTGAAAAATTAATTCAAAATTAGGTATACGTGACTGTGTAAAGGAACATGGGTGTGCACACACGTTTCAAAGATAGGAAACTTACATATACATGAGTCTATGTGAGGAAACAATCGTGTATACACTACTGCATCCTTAGAAAAACGCGCATAAAATTCTCAATTAAGAAAATGAATAAATTAGGGCTTCATCCAAAAGATAAAACTTGATGCTTGGGAAACCAATAAGTCACTGACATTATAAAAATAAGAAATCAATAAAAAAAACACTGAACAAGAACAAACAATGCAAACTAGAAAAAACAAGAATGTTTTCCCCAGCAGAGTCGCTAATTCTATTGCAGGTGTAAACACATTAGGGTCTTTGGCTGAAAACCCCAACATAGAGGAGGGCATACAACATAAAGAAATACATAGAGAAACAGTCGAAATGCTTAAACTACTAAAGTAATAAGAAGAGGTATTACCCAGAGGTCCTACATTCAAGGTCGATCCCATAAGGTCCAAACCCTCTGCTCCTTCCAATGCGATTAGAACATGTAAATTATCCAAGCAAAGCATATACAACAACAGTAATAGAAAGCATGCTCATTATATAGGTCTTAAATCATATAACCAGACGAGAAAATGAGAATTGACATAAGATTCATAAGAAAATCATAACGTAGATTAATGCATAAACAAAATAACTATCAAGAACAAAAAATTATTTCTTTATTGATGTAAGATAAATGAAATGTGGAAAACTACAGCCTGAGTCTTCCTCCAGCTCCAAGCAGAACCATCCTCTAGATTTGTCCTGCCCAAGCCTAAACAATCTTCCTCCATCAGTAGACATAAGGATGTCATAAAAGGGATGAAGGACATCTGAAAGAAGAAAACAAAGGTTTCCTATAACTTGGGAGTGAAGGACGCAAAAGGATTTATTCATACTTGATCAAGGATGCAATCAACTATAATATCAATATCTCATCTCTCCTCCCTTTAAGCCTTCCATTGGAGGTTTAATTTATACTTCTCCAAATTAGTTTTTTTAATTGGGAAACAATTGGGCCACGGGCTATAGTAGGTGAGTAACAGGTAAAACCTGTAAACTCCACCAGAATTTAAGGAGATTATTTATTTTTTAGTGTTTTAACACATATACATGGGTTGGTTATAGATTGACCTGCATGTACGCACTTTTTATACAAGGTAAAATAGTGTATGGGAAGGAAAAAATAGTTTTTTAGAATTTGGACCAAGTCTGGAAAGGAAGGGTTTCCCTAGGCCATAATCAAAGCATCAAATCTACTAAGAGTGGTAAATGGTGTTATAACAGTTTGCATATGTAAATGAGATAGTTAATGCATACATGTTTGAATTTTGAAATGATAGAGTGACTTTCCATTTCTAAATAGTCCTAATAGTTAGATGATCAATTGCGAGCTTAGCATAACATCCTTTTTGCAAAGTGATTTGTGTCAGTACGTAGTTAGATGATTTATGGCATTACATAGCATTTACCATTTGATAGCTTTCATTTCCTCAATAGACAAGCATTTAACTTCTTGCATTAGCACTAGCTTTGCATTCACCATAAGTAGTCAAACTCCTTTAATTCAATAGAGGACTAGTCTGCAGCCCTAATGGTCAAGCACCCCAATTGAGAAGTGACATGAGTAGAAATATGTGGCGGTTGTGTATATAGCACCATCACCAACAATTTTGTATGGAACTGTTGGTTAATAAAAAAGAATTGGTAGCCCTAGGAGATGTAGTATCCTTGCTACAATACTGAGGCTCATCACTTTTTGGTGTCGTTGCCAGGAAGGTGTCTAGGTAGATGTAATTCCTATTTTTATTTGTGTTTCTCAAACAATCAACCTTCCCTCTCTGATTAGGTGAACAACCAGAGATCTTTGAATTGCATACTAGGGAAGAAGAAGAGGAAACCATTACACAAACTTACACCATGGATGAAAATAGAAATAGGACTGAAAACACAAATGAGGTTTCTTTTCACATTAGGGAGACTAATGGATATGCTAGGATGAAAAACATAATCCCCTCTGTTGTTCCTCACTTCCATGGCTTAATCTTAGAGGACCCTGATACCCTCTTTTTTTAGTTTGATGTCATCTACAAAACTTATGATTATACCTTTAAAGACCAGAAGTTGAAGTTGTTCCCATCCACCCTAAAGGATGTAGCCTTGTGTTGATTCATGGGTTTAACTGGGGACAACATCACTAATTGGCCTCAAGTGAAGAAAGCCTTCAACAACAAGTATAGAGACTATTGTATGTCCAAAGACACCAAAGAAAAAATCTTTAGAATGACCTTGGGACATGATAAATCCTTGGAATATTATGAGAAAGGTTCCAACTCAGTTACAAAAGGGCCAGATGCACCCTTGACCCTGAATCACTCAAGTTAGTCCTACTCAAAGGAATCATGGAGTACATTCTGGAAACCCTAAACATGCTATATGGAGGGGAGATTTATTAGCTATCATATGATGATATTAAGACAGTTTTCAAAATCCATTCTAGGGTTGTGAGAAAGAAGGGTAGGGACGGTCAAGCTTTGGTTAGTTCCTCTTCCTCCAACACATCTATCAAGAGTGAAATTGGAAACGTGTTGGAATATTTTAAAAGTGAAGTGCTACACACTCTTTCTTTGCAAATGGACACCATGCAGATCAAGAGGAATTAGGAGGAAGCAGAGAGAACCTTAGCTATATTTTTCCCTAGATGCACTAGGAGGCACCCCATAAATGAATGTCAATTGAATGTTACAGAGGTATGATCAGTATGTGATGAAATCCATTCCACAGATAAGTGCCCTTCTCTACCTCAATTAAAGTTTGTATACCAAGGGGCCGAAGGTGGAGATGAAAAACTTTGTTATATCAATCAAAGGAGGCCTCAAGGACCTCAACCATACTAGCAAGGCATGCAAAGGGCATACTAATCCTACTACAATCCCAATAAGAATGCATCCCTTCCCCCTTGGTGTTCTTCTACCCATCCTTCATGTTCGACACCTTCTCCCTGGTCTTACAACCCTCAACACATTTCCAACCTGCTAATCAGTCATTTCACCCATATGCTCCCCCACATCCACAGTAGAATACCCCATCACAAGGTTGGAGGCCTCCATTCCATCAACCTCTAGCCTTACTACCTACACCTCAATATAAACCACAAATCCTTTGTCCTTCTCCACCTAAGCAACCTCAAATGCCTGCTCAACCAAATCTGAACCTGAACAACAAGAAAGAATAAAACATCTATAGTGGAGCACATTCTACCCTGCATATGCTGTGGAATTTAAAGAAATGAACCTTAGGTCTGGAAGAGTGCTTCTAGATAACCAACCTCCATCTCCACTACCAAATCTAATAGCAAGACTAGTCCTCAGGTGATCACCATTGAAGAAGAATATTCAAAAGGAAGTGATTTGCAGAAGAAGACTAATTTTGTTTTGATAGTAACTCCTACCACCTCTCTACCATATGTAGAAGAGACAACTGAGTATCATATCTCTTCTAGTTCTCAGCTTCCACCAAAGCCAAGTAATTTTACAAGGTACAGGGAGATAAAATTGAAGAATGAAGTTCTTAGAGCTTAAACATACTCAAAATTGTAGAAACAAACTACCACCACTCAAGACAGCTTATTGTCTACTTTTGACTTAAAGAAGAGGCAGTTTAAAATGGCCTTTTCGGAGCCCAAAGTGTTAACTTCCAAAGGTGTTTAACATTATAAGGCCTCCCTATTTTTAGTTAATACTAAAAAAAATCATGCAATAGATCATATAGACTTTCATAAGCAGCTAGGTGAGAGGATCTACCAACTCTAACCAGCTCAACCATGACTGCTTCTAAATTGCAAGTTTCACTAAACAATATGCACTTATAATTGAAGATTAAGAGGATGACCTTTATGGAAAAAGACACCAAAATCAAGACATTAGAAGATTTATTTATTAAACTGTGATATGATCCTAGTGATGTCACGGAAGAAAAGGAAATAATAAGAACAAAGAAGGTAAACATTCAATCTCTCATGAAACATCGCAAAATTTCAACTACATAGCACCCTTAAACTAAGGAAGTCACCAGCTTTTGAGATGGTGAAAGAGAAGTTGTTTACAATAGTAGTGGAATAGAATGCACAAATCTAGAAAATGGAACAAGACATAGGTGTATTACTAAAAAAGAAGAGCAATGGGAGGCAACAAGAACATCAACAATGGGAACATCAATAGCATAAATTGTAACCCAACCAATAACACAAGTATTCATTCTAGATTCCTCAGAAAATATAACTCAATCTTTGGGGGAATTATCATTGAGAAGAAAGATGTGGGGAAATTGTCAAAAATTCTCACTAATATGGAAGAAAACAAGATAAAGGTAGAAAATGCATACTTGGAAAAAGTACAATGTAACTTCAAGTTAATTCAGTAGATTCAAAAGTATGAATATCATTCCATCATTATTCAAATATTGGTAGAGGCCAAATGTAGAATTTGACACAGTATTAATGCCAATGTTACCAAGTTGTGGCCATCAATTCAAATAATTTTTGAAAAGAAAGAATTGGTCCAAAGAGTTAAAGAAGCAGTGGAGAAAACTAAAGTGATATTGAGCATAGGCTAGAAGAAGCACATAAAATCATAAGTGATAAATTCCCAAAATAGAGATAATCTTGAGGAGATGAACATTCAGGACAGGACAGAGACAATGATAGAAGTCAAAAGAGTTTTGAATAAGAAAGATCTAAATGTGTAGTTGGAGAATAAGTGTAAAGAATGAGGGTTACAGGTCAGACTATTTAATAATAAGTTTGTTGTGTTGCAAGACAAAGGACTTCCAACTCTAAAAAATTCTAATGGAAGATTGATTCCATTAGAAAATTACCAAGAAGAGTTGTGCAATTTAGCTATAGATGCATCTAAGATTGCAAAGGCAAAGGGAGATATCAGTGGAGAAGCCTTTCTGGAGGGTATGTAGTTTGATATAAACAAACAATATGAGATTCATCATTTATTTTTTAATAAACCAACTTTTCAAACTTACATTGAGGTAGATGAAAGGGTTAGAAACATTGTGAATTTTTCTATCCAAGGTGAAGAATGTTGGGACCAATTACTAGAGTTGGTCGAATAAGGATAAACATAAGACCTACAATTTTGGCACAAAATAGAAAGAAGGAGCTGGAAAATATCAAATTTTCAACAAACAACCGAATTTGTCCAAAACTTCTATTTTCTCATTCCATTTTAGAAATATATGTAATTTTGTTAGATATTGTTTTATAATCAGTTCCTTTTGGAATTCGAGGTTATTTCAATCGAAAGTCTATAAATATTTTGTAATAAGACTTAGAAAATTTTGGAACTTGTATGAAGAAAAGAGTTGTACATTGATGTAATTTGTGGATTGTACTCAAAGTAGTCAATTTATAGAAATATAGAGAGTTTCATTCTAGGGTTTCCATGTCAAATAGTTGATGATGTCTTTTCTTATGTAAAAGTGTTTCTTTTTCTCAGTTTCCATATTTTTTCTCCCTGTTTATTGTTGCAAGAAGATTAAGGGCTAAATTTGCTTAAGTGTACTCTTATCTTGATTATTAACAATATGCATGTTTTCTTATCATATTTAAGTATAGAATTCATTTGTGTATGCTCTATATTTAAATTGATCTTAAATAATATTAATCCTATTCACACCGCAAGCACTCTATAAGATCCAAGAGTTTTGTTATCCTTCCCTGTTACAACTACTCTATTACTTTTATAATTGATTACTCAAAATATTAAGACTCCATGCCCAATGGCCTCTTCCAACATCTTTCAACCAAAAAAAAAAATACCCTACTCAAACTCAAATAGCTAGCCTAAAATTTGAAGCAAAAATGTAAAACATATAGAGAGATCCCTCTCTAAAGCTGGAAGTGCTAGATCACAACTTTAAAAGTGGTTTTGTGGTTAGCTTTGTAGTTTTATTCCTCAATCTAGTAAAATTATAGAGTGATAACACCAGATGTGACCGTCTTTTAATCTAGCCTTGCCATTTCTCTATAGCCATAGTTTGATAGGGTTCTCATGTTTTGGTTGAGCTAGATTTCTAGATGGATTCGAAGCTGAGTGAGGTGGATATCCAAATGATAGAACACGTGGCTTAGTGGTCCCTAAACTAGACTATGGATCATGGTAAAGCGACTCACCTAGTAACCCCTGAGATAGAATATGGGTAGCGTTGAAGTTAGCATTGTGTGCCCCAGTGGGCCTAGAAATCCCTGTTGGTGAATGACGGAATATACAGTAAATCCAAGAGGTGTATTACTCTTCGTTGGGCATAGTAATCCCTGGATGAAATATATCGTAAATATTGGATAGCGGGTGTTAGTTTAGGTCCTAGTGATCTGTTGTGGATTGTTGTAAAGCTTGAGAGACTAAGAGACAAGAAAATTCCTCGCAGACTAGGTTTAGAAATATGGTGGCATTCATGCTTATTTTGGCCTAGTGATCTAGTGGAGATCATCATAAAGTCTGTTATTACATGTTCATTGTGTTGGCCTAGTGATTTGAGATGTATTATCATAACTTTTGGCTTCTATTCATGAGGGTGAGGTGGTTTGGCCTCAGGATGATCTAGTTGGTTCTTTTGGTTTGAGTCCCACGTTCATGTTTGGAATATGGCATGTGAGTGAATGGATGAAGAGATATTTGTCTCATCCATTCTATGGTCTAGTGGAATTTGGTAGTCCCATCCCAGCTTGGATTTTTCATTCATTAATAAGAGGTTGTTTCCTTGATGTCCTATGTATAAATGTATTAGTTTATATGTGGATTTTATGGGTGTTGTATCCTTGATATTTTTGTTTCTATTATGTTGGTTATAAGCTTGTATTATGACAATGATGATGTATGGATTTATTCATGTTTTGATTAGTAAATGAATTAACAATGTATCTATGACCTAATAGATGAAAATAAAACTAATGATATAAGGGAACAATTCTTCTTAGCAATTCTTAGATAAGTATGGGACCCTTATGCTTAGATATGCTGTTTACACATGTAGATTGAATTAATGGCAAGTGTTTGATAGAATGTCAGTACCGGTTAGGGATGGTCAGGCCTAATAGTTTTAGTTTTATAAGTCCTTTTATCATGTGTTTAATGGGTTATGGAAGTTACATCAAGCTCTGGGAAGTGGTCAAAGTTTAGGGCTTCAAAAGTGCCTTAAAGTATGTAGACCCTAGCATAGGTCTACTGGAAATAGTCTTGTGACGTAGGCATGTAGGTTTTTGGGAGCATACAGAGCTCTCTAGATGTTGGCAAGCTCATAGAATGCAACATGAAGAGCTCTCTAGATGTTGGCATGCCCATATCATGTGAGTGCCTAGAGTTTTAATAGCTTAAAAACGTAGTGCGATCCAAGGGCATGATACCTCTATGGTTGGGATGGCTCCTGGGAGTGTTGTTGTTGATGTGGAAGGTACGTTTGATGTGATTCCATTGATTCGGCTTCTTTAAAGTCACTTAGGAGTTTGAAAAATATCATAGTAGTCTTTCGTCACATGTTTACCCCAGTTGGGCAGTTACTTGGACAGATCAGGGAGGAGGGTGTTATATAGTGGTATCAAAGTAGGTTGCACTCTCTCTATGTGATATCTAATATCACAGAATGGTATCAGAGCATGGTTCACTCCTCGGACTAGATGGGCAGTGTGTTGGTCATGCATTCATATTAGTTGCATATGTGTTCCTTATGCTTGTATTCCATGTGCTTGTTGCACTTGCATGGTATCGATCATGGTTGTAGTGATGTCTCCATGTGAAGGTTGATGATGTTGTTGTGGAATGTGTCATCATGAGTGTATGGTTTTATATGCATTTGTTATGCATGTCGACATTTATATGTTGTTATGCATGGATTTTCATGGTGAAGGTTGTTGTGTGTAAGGTCATTGTATGAAATTAGGTCATCATGATGCTATTGGTATGTTATGATGCAAATGTGATGAATGAGGTCAATAAGGAGATGCTTATCATCAAAGTTAAGTTGCAACATTAGACCTCAAGGACAGAGCATGTCCTCAAATAGGTTTGTATGTTGGGCATGTAGTATGTAGGTTAAGGATTGTTATACGCATTATGGTTATGTGTGTGCTTTCATTCTATTGATGTTACGGTTACATACATGATAGATGCTAGTTGATTAGGGTAGTTATATACACATGTGTCAGATATTCATGAATGATAGTAACCTCTGGTAGTATGCATTTTTTATTATTATTTAATGATAGTTGACATGGTGGTAATGCTATATGTCGTTGATGAATATGTTATATCTTGACTTTTAGTTAGCTCGATGATTATGTTATATGTTTTTGGTGAGAATTTTATATGTTAACTTATTTTTGTTATGTGTTAGTGTTGATCCCTCAAAAATCGTTGCAACAACATCGGGAAAAACCACCCGGACCAGACCTTAATGCAACTCCTTTTCCGTTTGGTATGGTGGCTCCGACTAGTGATAATGGGACCAGTTTCCCAATGATGAATAAAAAGGGGATGGATGAGTGATTGGTTTTCTAATAAGTGGTAATGGATGAATGGCTTAATCTAAAAAGTGAAAATACAAATAATTATTCTCTCCCGGGAAATTTCTATTCTTAAGTGCAACATTTGATAATCTCTATTCATAAATAAGCATATAGATGACTCTACTTGATAAACAAAGACATTAATTTATATAATAATTGCTTTGTTCAAGTAGTTGAACAAAGTAATTAATAAAGCATTGTTACACTTGTCTTTTATATATTACTGATACATGTATGACTAAAAGAAAAACATCCTTTAAACATCCAATAGTGAAAAATATAAAGAATGTTGTTGAAACACATACATATATTCAATAATAGGAAGAGTAACCAAATAGAAATTCACATAAAAAGAATGAATTCAGATCATAGATAGTAGTACAATATGCGCTGTAAATCATTCCCAATATCAGTCGCAATTTGAATTCCTTCTTTCAACTCAGAGACACTTTCATATAAAGGCAATAGTGCACATCCACATAAAAGCTTTGTTGTCAAAAATTGGAACAATTGGCACAATATTTATAAAAAATATACCTGAAGTACAATAGTGCAACTTCCAGGTTTGAGTCTTATACGAAAACTAAGGACCTTTTCTAAATGCATGAAAGGTTCTATAAGTACTTAATTAAACTAACTAGCTACAAAAATAAATTGCTATTTAATCTGTACAACTGGATCTTGAATATCTTATCCATAGCAAGTTGGTAGTCGGTAGCATGATTCATCGCTCTAGCTATTTTCCCTTTGATCTGAGTTGGCATATCGCTAGCATCGGTTCCACTCCTTGAGGGCGGCTGAGAAAAGAATGGAGTTGAGCCGAGTATGTGGCATCATGTGTATCGGGAATGATACAACCGACTGCATCTGTTAGACACTTGAGGGCGGCTCTCTAGCTATATGGTTTTACTAGGAACCAATAGGTGTCCCAAGTTAAACTTTGAATACCTGCAATTAACCTTCCATTCCTTTCCAGCTCCTGATAACATGATTGCTCCAATGTTTTAGCCGATAACAATTTAGCTGGTGTACATTGCGAAATCATATTAGATAAATAGAGAGTGTTGTTAATTAATTCAATCAAATTACTTGTGGATAATTTGCATCTAGAAACTTCTCTCTCTGCCTTCATCAACTGGGACTGCCATTCCAAGAATAGTATTTCCTTATGTGATTCTAGGATTTTGGGAAAATTTGCTGCCTGTCCCTCACTGGTGTCTTGCCAAGTAAGAAAATCTCTTAAGGCCTCATCGGCCTGCTCTAAGTCCTGTCTAGCATCAACTAATTTATCGATTATTGATGATGTTATATCACAAAGGGGCTCAACCTGAGAAATATTATGACACAGTAGTCTTATTTGTGTTATCAATGCCTTATTAATCTGTAGTGCTTTTGTTCTGAAATCGTTAGGTTGTGGAAGACTCTTGAACTTCTTTATTTGAAGTGATAGTTGAGCAATTTGCTCATATTTTGTTTTCGCCATTACTTCATTCATCGTCTTCAATTTTGCCAACACTTCTAATAATTCTTTCTGCCTTTGAATCGTGCTTGAATCTACTCTCTATTCTTCTTCAAGTAACTACTTACTCAGTTGATTATTTAACTGCTGCTATGTTGACAATTGCTCTTCTAATTGTTCAACATTCTGTTGTGCCTCCGACAGTTGTGTTTGTAACAAAATGATTGCTTGGTCTTTTTCTTTTAGTAAATTACTCACTTCTGATGCCTTGTCCATGGTGGCCACCGAAAAGGCTCCGCCATACTGGGAAAGCTTTGTTAGGTCATCAGAAGGATCAAACTCCTCTTTCAAAACTACGTTGGCTGTCTTTGTTTGTTCTGGGAACAGGGAAGGTTGACCAAGCCTTCTCCTTTTCCACTGTCGCTTTACTAAGGCCTTGTGTTTTGGGCTGTAAAAGACATCTAATGGAGGTATATCCTCCACCTACAAAATGATTTGGTCCAAAGGATCTTTCAGAATTATTTCTAAGTCTGTACTAGGGGGTAGGCCGCTAGTTCCTTCACTTCGAACCTTTGACATTGTATCCTGTGTATTTGTTGCTTCGGGTGTATCGACATATTTTGAGCTTTCCAGATTTCTTATGATGGAGAAAGATTGCTGCCCTTCTTGGAGCAATTTTGGATCAATCTGGGTATCCACATTGACATCCTTGCTGCCCTTATCTTTCTCGTTTTTCTGTTCCTCTTCATGTATTTTATCCTGCTCTTTCCTTCACCCTTCCTCCTGTTCTTTCCTCTATACTTCCTCCTACTCTTTTCTCTAGACTTCCTCAAGAATTTTTGATGTAGCAAGAGGTTCGTCAGTGAGTCGCTATTCAGGCTCGCTTGATTGTGTCGTCAGGGCAGTAGCTAGTAAATCTAGAGGCAGAGTTTGCAACCCCTGCTCTCTGAGTTTGTTGAATTCCACTAACCCTTCATCGTGATATCTCATTTTAGCTAGTTTTTGGACCTGAAATAATGACTCCACCGAAGAAAATAGGTCATCAAACTCGTCTTCTTTATGTTCAAACTTTGTGAGTTTTTCCTGTTCAAGTACATTATAGACGATTTTTCTTGGGTCAAATCACCTATTAGGAAGGGTGGCAAGATTCAGCATATTTATCTTTTCTGCTTCTTTCTATGCATGCTTATAGTAATGCAGAGTGTAAACACCACACCTTAGAGGAAAAGGAGGCCAAACTT
Source organism: Pinus taeda (assembly GCA_000404065.3). Taxonomy (NCBI): domain Eukaryota; kingdom Viridiplantae; phylum Streptophyta; class Pinopsida; order Pinales; family Pinaceae; genus Pinus; species Pinus taeda. The sequence continues at coordinate 21,493 of APFE030677711.1, forward strand.
ACTTCTTTGAATTCCTCAGAGTCTTGGTTGCTCCTGCGGACATAATCTAATAGGCTATTTCTCTAGCCAACAGCTTGTCGGGTATGTACAAGGGAAGGACATGAGGCTTGGCAAGGCTATCGAAAACTCTTATGTACGTAAATTTATCCTCTCTGAACCAGTTTCCTAGGGCAGTTAGGTCAATTTTTTCTTATGAGGAAATCTTCGGAGCAGGCTTGTCAAAAATGGCATAGTAAATGGGCAACATAAAACCATTAGAAACTTGATACAGGTGGTCTTTATAATGGGATTTCCACAACTTCTAGTGATAAATATGAATCGGCATGGGCTCTTGTGGAGTCCATATCCACCCCAGCACAGGAAATTCGAAGTTGAAACAAAGAGTATCTAAAATGTAGGCACTATAATAAAATGGAGTAATAGACCTATCGATAATGCGAGTTTTATTTCTAAAATCAAGAATAGGAGTGGCTAACTTATCAAATAATATATTTCCCCAATCCATTATCTCGCTATTGACTGCTCCTTCCATTAAAGGAACCATCTCTATTGAGAATTTTTAGGAATCATGTAACCCCCAAATCCTACACATCATCGCCCCAGCATAACAATAAGGAGAACATAATGAATCGACAAAGTACTTACCCAAGGATTCATGCTTGTGTCTTGCGAGGTTCTGTCTCCATTCCCAAATAGGTGCTGATTCAGTTTCATTTTCATCTCTGAACTTCTCCATAAATGATTTGTTATACTTCTTCTGTGGTTCAGGCAAATTGTACATTTGTCTCAAATCATTAGGTTGAAATGAACCGAAGACTCTCCCATCGATTGTGCAGAATGTTCTATTTGTAACAGGGATTTTCTCAACTTCCCACCTCACTACATATGTATACGGAATAATTTTCTCTCGAGCCGTTATTCGGTGTAAGTACAAATCGGCTAAATACTTTAGGGTAGCTTCTGACTTTCGGGTTGACCCTGTTGTAGCTTGTACTCATACTATTTCAGGCTCTTCAGCTTCAACTAGATTATAGATGCTTTGCCAGCTAGTGTTGCCGAGGCCAAGATAGGTAGTGTTTGAAATCAATCCTTTTCTACTTGGTCCTGGATCAACGCTAGATTGTCCTGTCACTGCGGGAGCTGAAGCTACTACAAATCTTTTGGATTTCTTCCCCATTTGGCTTAAATTGGTTGATTTGGAGGAGCTCTGCGCAAGAGATAAAATGAACGTAATACAGGGAATAGGTGGTGCGAACCAAGTATGAAAGAGTTATATCAATTAATGAAAAATGAAGGATTAAAATAATACTGCCACAGATACAATCTCTGAAGATATTTTGGCATAACTGCTCCATTAATTGGCCACTTAATCCTGTCAATCATTTAAATGCTCATCATGTCGTTTATTCGCCAAATAATTCATTTAAGCGTGGCTTTGATTTTTTGGTGGTTAATCAAAAGTGAATCACTATTGGGAATAGAAAGGATTTTAATAATAATCTAACATAATATACTCAAGCCTTTTCAATCTTTTTTGAAATTCGCGCTTAGCTTTATCGCAATCGGAATTGGAGAAATGCTCGAGTAGTTACATTTTTGTCATTGCAAAATCCCTGATCCCCGATGACGATAAAGCTAATTCGCATCAGGACCTTTTAGAAAGGTGCCTTTAATGTGTGTATGTTGTATTCCCCGATCGCCGATAGCAATATCACATCGGAGAAAAGAGAGAGGGCCTTTTGTTACACTCGCTTACCTTTCCCGATATCTGATATTTATTCACTTGTCGGATCGGGGCAAACCAATGGGTCTTTTTTGTTATGCATCCTTTATTGTTGCGATATGCGATATTGTGATTGCTTTATCGCAATAATAAAGAATTATTTACTTATTTTATAAGACCGATTTATGTTTATTCAAAAGGTATATAGTGTATTGTTTCTTTCGGACCTTTTGAGGAAGGATGAGTTGATACCAATTTTATTCATAAATCTAAAAGAGACCCATTTCATATTATAATTGAAGGTAAAATTTTATGAAATGGGGGGTTGTTGTATAGCCCAACAATTGGTGATTCGCTGGGAGAAACAGTTATCTCTAAGAAATGTTCAAATACTTAGACTTTCTTTATATAGAAATCTTATCAAAGAGGAAAATTCTAATATAACTAGGTATACATACATTCTGAATCTAATAAGAGCTATTTTTCTAATTCCTTCTCTTGTTAAAATTAAATACATTCTAAGTTTTAAATTTGCCTTTATTGGTTGATAATGATAAAACAAAGAACCTTTCCAACTTAGCTTTTTTAATGACTCCTTTGTCATAGGTAGAGCCTCTGCTACCAATAAACGTTCATAGTCTCGACAGGGATACCTTTTAACCATTTGATTGTCCATTATCCCATCCATTTCAGAGTATAATTAAAAGAATGAATCCAAAAATATGCTTTCATTTTTTGTATTTCCTTTTCTTTTTTATTATTTTGTAAGAAAAAAACCGTTGTCCTGGTTTGGTGGCTAGCTGTTTGACAATGCCATTCACTGGTTGTAATTTAACTAAACAAGCTGGCTCGTGATGAGACCCCTTGTCTTATGATTGTAAGCCATTACCCTATTTTTGTATGCAATATTGGTAATGTCGGTTAAACTATTTTCCAATGAGCATGGTAAGCAGGCTTGTAATAAGACCCCTTATCTTTTATATCAAATATATTTTAGAATTACACTCTGAGTAATCATAAACTTTGATGAATGGGATGGAAAATTTTCTCCTTAAGAGAGCATGGATGACACGGTAAGAGTTGAAGATGCTAAGATTGAATTAGTTTCTATTTTGATATTGATAACCGTTTTGTGGCCATTTGAAAACATTAAAATGATTTACAGTAGTTCTAAATCTCGAGAAGATTTCACAAAAATGAAATGGGCTTTCAGAATCTGAATATACCTAATTTCCTATAAATTTTCCTTTTGTTTAAGGTTTCTATTTTAAAAGTAAATATCAAAACTACTTCTTTTGAGCAACTTTCTCAATATAGCAAAGGCCAATGGGAGATATCTTACAACTTTATTTCTTAATAATCCTATGAACACAAATTCTGCTGAAAATTGAATATCTACAAAAGGAGAAGGGGTTACCCTCTCAATTGAAGAATTTTTTCAAGATAAGGCCATTGACAGGAAGAGAATCCCTCTTACATGATAGATCTTGCAATATGAAAGTAGAATGGCCTATCTTCTCATTGATTTGAAATGGTCCAAGCCATATTTTCTGGAACTTAGTGTCTTTTCCTTTATCCTCATGGGCTTTGTCCCATTTTAGAACTAGATCACCAACTTGTAATTGTTTTGAATTGGATGAAGTTGAATCAAAAGATGACTTGATAATTTTCTGATGTTTTGCATGAATAATTTTGGCCTTTTCTCTTTCTTCTTCTAATTTTAAGATTTGGTCATGTCTTAGTTGTATAGAAGATGGGGGGCTTTCTTCAATAAACTGTACTAGGGCTAGAGAAGGAAGCAATAGATTGGTTGGTAGAACTGCTTCTTTCCCACATACAATATTAAATGGAGAAGTACCTATGGAAACCTTCTGTGTTATTCTATCAACCCATAGTGCAAATATCAAATATTTATGTCAGTTTTTATGATTCTGCTCAATAGTTCACTTAATAATTTTGACTAGATTCTTATTGGTAGATTCTGCTAAACCATTACCATGAGGATAGTAATTTGCAGAATATTTCAATTTAAATCCTCTTCTAATAGTTAACTCAAACATATAATTTCCAGAGAAATTAGATGCATTATAAAAAACAAGAGCGTTTGGGACACCAAACCTGGTAATGATGAATTGATCTATAAACTCTATAATTACTTCAGAGTTTGTTGTCTTTAAAGGAATTACTTCAACCCACTTAGTAAAGTAATCAATAGTAGTAAGGATATACTTATGTTGTTTGGATGACTGTGAAGTTATTTCCCCAATGATATCCAATCCCCATTGCTCGAAAGGTTGATCAATGTTGACTGGTTGACAAGGGAAAGCTGATTTTCTTTATCTTCCACTGGAGATTTGACAACTTCGGCATTTTCTTACGTATTCATGAGTATCTCTGAATAGGGTGGGCCACTAATATCAAGCATGAATGATTTTGTGGGCTATTTTATCAGCTCCAAAATGTCCTCCTGCTGGTCCGTCATGTAGCTCCTGCAAAACGTTTTGCGCTTTATGTTTTTCTAGGAATCTTAATAAAATTGAAATATAATTTTGCCTAAAAGGTACATCATCTATAATTATGAAGGTTTTTTATTTTAATCTAATGGAACATTTGTTTTTATATGAAAGATTAGGAGGTGCATATCCATTTTTTAAATAGAAGATCAAGTCTGCATATTGTGATTCAGGATCAGTGATACTTATCTAATTGATTTCTTTAGTGTGTTCTGTATCCTCTAATTCTTGAATGTTGGATGCTCCTGCTAATAACCTGCAAAAACCTTTGCCTTTGACAATCTTTGCTGGTTTAATTTCCAAGTCATATTCTTGTAATGATGTGACCTAATTCTCCCTTTTTTCCACTAATTCCTTTTGGATTAGTAATTGTTACTGCTGAAAAAGGAACTATAACTTTTGTATGGGCTTTCAAAAGGAAGGGTCTATAGTGTTTGACAGCTTTGTACACAGTAAAGGCTTGTTTTTCAACTTCTCAATAATTAAGTTCAACACCTTGAAGATTTGAACTATAAAATGAAATCGGTGCTTCCAATTTATGATCATTAATCTAAGTGAGTACTTTTGCATAAGATGAAGTGGACGCGAGAGTATATAGTATGAAATGATTTGAAAAATTAGGAGTGTTTAAAGCAGGGGCATTGATTATTGATTGTTTGATAGAGTCAAATGCTTCTTTTTCTGCAGATCCCCACCTAAATACCAAATTTTTCTTAATCATGGTTTGCAGTGGTAAAATAATCTGGGAAAAATCGGAAACAAATCTTTTAACAAAGTTAATTTGACCTAAAAATGACTGCATGGATTTTTTGTTATGAGGGAATGGAATTTCAGAAATCTCTTTAATTCTATCCAGATCAATATAAATACCATCTTTGGAAACAATGAAGCCCAAGAGATTTCCTTGATTAAGAGCGAAGAAGGATTTTTTGGGATTGAGTGAAATACCATACCTTCTGCAGCATTCAAAGATTTGATTTAAATCATGTAAATGATTAGATCTTTTGTTGGAGAATATAGTAATATCATATAAATAGACGACTATTGTTTTATTGATCAATCCTTTGAAGGATACATCCATTTCTCTTTGGAATGTATCTCCTGCATTGATAAGTCCAAAAGGCATTTTTTGGTGAGCATAAGTCCCCCATTTTGTTCTGAAGGTAGTTTTGAGTATGTAATCAAGATGGACCAAAACTTGATTATATCCTGAAAACCCATCTAAAAAGGACATTAACTCAGAACCTGCTACTAAATGGAGTATCTAGTCCATGGTAGGTAATGGGAAATTATCTTTTTGGCTTGCTTTATTAAGATTTCTGAAATCTATGTAAATCCTAATGTCGCCATTTTTCTTTCTAACAGGCACCATATTGGAGACCTAGTTTGAATGCCGGACAGGAAAAATGATCTTAGCTTTCAAGAGTTTATTGAGTTTAGATTTTATTTGACTATCTAAGTTAGGATGAATTTTCCTCAACTTCTGTTGGACTGGTTTTTGTTCAGAAAGCATTGGAATGGTATGTTGAATGATTGATGTATCGTATTTTTTTAAATCATCATATTTCCAAGTGAAGACATGTTTATTTTTTCTTAATAACCTAATGAATGTTGTTCTTTCTTCCACAGAAAGTCCTAATCCCAAATTGATGTTTTGAGGGTTTTGCTCAGTACCTAGTTTTATCTACTCAAATTCTAAAGTGGAACTTTGGAGCTTTGAATTGGTTACCTGTTTAAAATTGTCTTTAATATCATAGAGATCCTCTAGTTTAACCCCTGGTTCTGGTATTGAGTTTTCTTCCTTCTTTTCCATCATTTGAAGGTCATGATCACTTTCATCAATGATTTGATCATCGTAGGACTTGTCGGAAGTCAAGAAATTTAAAATGTCTTCATCGTGATTGAACACTCACCAATTGGTGATATTATCAGGAATTGATGGTCTAAAAATTAACTCTACTGAAAATATGTTTGGGTTGTAATCCTCGGAAGGTAGGAGTTTAGAAGCAACATTGGCTAGCAAGTTAGTTGTTGCATTCTGGGATGTAGGGATAGGAGAAATATTGAATGCTAAAAATTGAGATATAAGTTCCTGGACCAAAGACTGATAGTGCTTGAGGTGACTAGAAAGACAATGAATTGTATTTCTAACTTGTTTTATGACAATCTCTGAATCACCAAACACTTTCAAATATTGAACTTTAATACCAATAGCTTTATATAGTCCTTGAACTAAGGTCTCATACTCAACTGTATTATTTGTGCATTCGAATTCAAACCTACATGACAACATAGTCTTTTCTCCCTTAGGGCTAACTAAAATACACCCTGCTCCTAAACCTTCATTGGATTTAGACCCATCAAAGTATAGAGACCAAAATAAAGAATTATCAACAATTTTATTTACAGTGTTCTTGGAAATATTAACACATCTTGATCTATCGGTTTGTGAAAAATTTTCGATTTGGGATGTGAAATTATTCACTAAGAAAGGAGATGGTTGGGCAGCATAATTGCCAAAGAATGATTCAGAAGAGTAATTCCCCAAAATAATATTATTAAATGTTATTGGTTGATTCTCCTATTCAAATTCAGTGACAGTATGGGTCATATGTTTCTCCCGATCGATTTTGATTTGATTTGGATTTCCCTTATATGGTAGCCACATATGGGACCAATCGGTAGAAATATAACCATGGCATTTCTCAGACCAATCCCTACTGAAGATTAAACCATAAAATTTAGGTATATCAGCAATTAAGATATCAATTCTTTGAACTACTTTTGAATCAGCTGATAACCTGATAGTTACAGAGTTGATTTCCCCTAAAACCCAGACCTTAGTTCTATCTAACTACACAATATGAATTGCAAACTTTTGGGGTTCAATGTTTAGTTTGGAACAAACAGAAGCTGGCATTATATTAGAGGATGCCCCTGAGTCAATCAAACAGTTGTGTGGGTTTTGATTATAGATCTATAGGTTAAGTGGAAAGGGGGAGTATGGAAATTTGATCTGTCTCCGATTAAAATCGTATCAGTAGCTTCAATTCTACCAGAAGGTGGTTGACCTAAATCATTTGCAGCTTTAGCACTAGGAAGAGGTGAAGAAGGTACTGCATTTAGTTCCTTAAGAAGCAATTTCTGTTGATGTTTTAATTTTCTAAGTTCAAACATGGTAATGTTTGCCTTTGTCTTCTTCATATCATCAATAATATTGTAATCCATTGAATTCGATACTACCAACATTTTAGATGTTGAAGGTATATTTGAGGATGATGGTTGATTTTGAGGTAATGTTGCAGACGACTTCTTTGTGGGTACCTTTTCCTTTGTAATAGTAGTACCTACACTCCTTTTCTTTGAAATTTCCTGAACAGGTTCAGGGGTACCTTTACTCTTGGTAGTCACAGGGAAATCTTCTTGTTCATTTTCTGTGTCGGAGTTAGGTAATATGAAGTCCCACATTCCATGACATTCGACAACCTCCTCTTCTTCAGGTTCATCAGATGGTGAAACTGTTTCATCTTCTTCTTCTTCTTCTTCAAGATCTTAGTCTGCATTAGATATAACATTTGGTGGTTTTGACTTAGGTTTATTAAAATTCCTAAATGGTTTCTTTGCTGAAGTTTTTGCTACTTGTTTTTTGATTTCAACCATTTCATTTGACATTGTTTTGAGGACCTTTTGTAGACTCTCCATATCATATGGATCTTTAGGGGTTTTCTTCTTTGAATCATCTTTAAAAGAAACTTTTTGGATTTCCTATCTTCAAGAGAAGCTTTCTTTTCTAAAGCAATAATGCGTTTCTCTACAGCAAGCGTTTCTTTCATGTTTTCGGCTAAAGTTGGTTTTGCAGCCATATTTACAAAAATGGCTATATTTGAAGGTAGGGCTGTTATATACCACTCGCTTCTGATTTTCTCACTTGGCTTGGAATCTGTCGGGATTTTATTCAAGAGTTTATTGAATTGGGAGTTAAACTCCTTGATAGGTTCTCTAGATTCAATCCTTAGATTTGAAATATCATTAATTAGTGTTGCTAAAGATCTATCATCACCATACTTAGTGAGAAACTGCTCCTGAAAGATGTTCCAGCTGGTAATGGATCCAGAGGGTAAGGAAAAATACCAAGACCCAGCTGATCCTTGTAAAGTGTAGGGTAAAATCCTAATGACAACATCTTCTTCTGTCACTCCTTTTAGATTAATTGATAACATGAAATTGTTAATATGTTCTTCGGCTAATGTTCCAAGATCTGGATTAAATTTTGGTAACCATTTCCCAGGATAATCAGGTAATGGATGTAACGATGCAGGCATAGTGACTGTATCAGGACTATTCGATGGATTCTAAGCCATCTTAGAAGTGACAACAATTGCCGATGAAGTTCCAGGTGTTTGGGGAGGAGTTGATATTGAAGATTGAATAGATTATGGTGTTGAAGTTGGTGATCCCTGCTGGACAACAGTATGTAATGGGGGAGTGGATGTTTGACTTCGCACTAGAGAAGATGAGATGGAGGATGATGAAGAAAAGGTTTCACTATCAGATCCTTCGGTGTTATTTTTAGCCTTTTTCCTTTTCGGTAAAGGAAACTCAGTAGGTTCAATACCGAGTTTTACATTTTGAAGTCTGGTGAGAGGGTGAGGTAGATTGAATTGCGAAGTCTCACTGCCTTGAGATACTTCAGATTTCTGAGATGATATGGAAAGGTCTTGAAGTTTCTGAATGAGTGACTGAACTTCAGGAGACTCAGGACTTAATCATTCTGAAGTATGATGGGATTGGGTAGTGGTAGTTGATTTCTCTTCTTCTCGTTTGGATACTGGTGTTTCAGAATGAAAATGGGAGGTTCGAGGTGAGGTGGAGGGAGATTTACTCTTAGAATGGTCTATATATTTTGATTTACTCACCATTCATAGTTCGGGCCCTCCTTATAGTGCCAAAAATGTTGATGCCTCGAAAATCATTGCAACAACATCGGGGAAAACCACCCAGTCTGGACCTTAATGTAGCTCCTTTTCCGTTTGGTATGGTGGCTCCGACTCGAGAGAATGGGACCAGCTTCCCAATGATGAATAAAAAGGGTATGGATGAGTGATTGGTTTTCTAATAAGTGGTAATGGATGAATGACTTAATCTAAAAAGTGAAAATACAAATAACTATTCTATCCTGGAAATTTCTATTATTAAGTGCAGCAATTTGATAATCTCTGTTCATAAATAAGCATATAGATGACTCTACTTGATAAACAAGGACATTCATTTATATAATAATTGCTTTTTTCAAATAGTTGAACAAAGTAATTAATAAAGCATTGTTACACTTGTCTTTTATATATTATTGATACATGTATGACTAAAAGAAAAACATCCTTTAAACATCCAATAGTGAAAAATATAAAGAATGTTGTTGAAACACATACATATATTCAATAATAGCAAGAGTTATCAAATAACAATTCACATAAAAAGAACGAATTCAGATCATAGATAGTAGTACCATATGCGCTGCAAATCATTCCCAATATCAATCGCAATTTGAATTCCTTCTTTCAACTCAGAGATACTTTCATATAAAGGCAATAGTGCACATCCACATAAAAGCTTCGTTGTAAAAAATTGGAACAATTGGTCCAGTATTTATAAAAAATATACCTGAAGTACAATAGTGCAACTTCCAGGTTTGAGTCTTATACAAAAACTGAGGACCTTTTCTAAATGCATGAAAGGGTCTATAAATACTTAATTAAACTAACTAACTAAAAAAATAAAATGCTATTTAATTGGTACAACTAGATCTTGAATATCTTCTCCACAACAAGTTGGTAGTCGGTAGCATGATTCATCACTATGGCTATTTTCCCTTTGATCTGAGTTGGCATATCGCTAGCATCGGTTCCATTCCTTGAGGGTGGCTGAGACGAGAATGGACCTGAGCCGAGTATGTGGCATCGTGTATATCAAGAATGATACAACCGATTGCATCTGTTAGACACTTGAGGGCGACTCTCTGGCTATATGGTTTTACTAGGAACAACCAATAGGTGTCCCAAGTTAAACTTTGAAAACCTGCAATTAACCTTCCATTCTTTTCTAGCTCTGGATAACATGATTTCTCCAATGTTTTAGCCAATAACAATTTACCTGGTGTACATTACGAAATCATATTAGATAAATAGAGAGTGATGTTAATTACTTTAATCAAATTACTTGTGGATCATTTGCATCTAGAAACTTCTCTCTCTGGCTTCATTAACTAGGACTGTCATTCCAAGAATAGGATTTCCTTATGTGATTCTAGGATTTTGGGAAAATTTGATGCCTGTCCCTCACTAGTGTCTTGCCAAGTAAGAAAATATGTTAACGTCTCATCGGCCTGCTCTAAGTCCTGTCTAGCATCAACTAATTTATTGATTATTGATGCTATTATATCACAAAGGGGCTCAACCTGAGAAATATTATGACACAATAGTCTTATTTGTGTTATCAATGCCTTATTAATCTGTAGCACTTCTGTTCTGAAATCAATAGGTTGTGGAAGACTCTTGAACTTCTCTATTTGAAGTGATAGTTGAGAAACTTGCTCATCTTTTGTTTTCGCCATTAGTTCATTCATTGTCTTCAATTTTGCCATTGCTTCTGATAATTCTTTCTGCCTTTGAATCGTGCTTGAATCTACTCTCTATTTTTCTTCAAGTAGCTGCTTATTCAGTTGATTATTGAACTGCTACTGTGTTGACAATTGTTGTTCTAATTGTTCAACTTTCTGTTGTGCCTCCGACAGCTGTGTTTGTAACAAAATAATTGCCTGGTCTTTTTCTTTTTGTAAATTACTCACTTTTGATGCCTTGTCCACGATGGCTGTCGAATAGCCTCCGGCATACTAGGAAAGCTTTGTTAGGTCATCGGAAGGATCAAACTCCTCTTTCCAAACAACGTTGGTTGTCTCTGTTTGTTCTGGGAATAGGGAAGGTTGATCAAGCCTTCTCCTTTTCCGCTGTCACTTTACTACGGCCCTGTGTTTTTGGCTATAAAAGACATCTAATGGAGGTATATCCTCCACCTGCAAAATGATTTGATCCGAAGGATCTTTCAGAATTATTTCTATGACTGTACTAGGGGGTAGGCTGCTGGTTCCTTCACTTGGAACCTTTGACGTTGTATCCTGTGTATCTGTTGCTTTGGGTGTATCAGCATCTTTTGAGCTTTCCAGATTGCTTATGATGGAGTCAAATTGCTGCCATTTTTGGAGCAATTTTGGATCAATCTGGGTATCCACATTCACATCCTTGCTGCCCTTATCTTGCTCCTTTTTCTATTCCTCCCCATGTATTTTCTCCTGCTCTTTCCTTCGTGGTTCCTCTTGTTCTTTCCTCTGTACTTCCTCTTTCTCTTTTCTCTGGACTTCCTCAATAATTTTTTATGTAGCAAGAGGTTTGTCGATAAGTCGCTATTTAGGCTCACTTGATTGTGTTGTCGGGGCAGTAGCTAGTAAATCTAGAGGCAGAGTTTGCAACCTCTACTCTCTGAGTTTGTTGAATTCCACCAACTCTTCATCCTGATATTCATTTTAGCTAGTGTTTGGAACTAAAAAAATGACTCTGCCAAAGAAAAAAGGTCATCAACCTCGTCTTCTTTATGTTCAAGCTTTATGAGTTTTGCCTGTTCAAGTACATTATAAATGATTTTTCTTGGGTCAAATCGCCTATTGGGAAGGGTGGTGAGATTCAGCATATTTATCTCTTCTACTTCTTTCTCTGCATGCTTATAGTCATGCAGAGTGTAAACACCACACCTTAGAGGAAAAGGAGGCCAAGCTTGCTTCTTTGAATTCCTCAAAGTCTTGGGATTGCTCCTGCAGACGTAATATTATAGGCTCTTTCTCTAGCCAATAGCTTGTCAGATATGTACAAGGGAAGAACATGAGGCCTAGAAAGGCTGTCGAAAACTCTTATGTATGTAAATTTATCCTCTCCGAACTAGTTTCCTCGGGTGGTTAGGTCAATTTCTGCTTGTGAGGAAATCTTCGGAGCAGGCTTGTCAAAAATGGCATAGTAAATGGGCAACATAAAACCATTACAAAATTGATACAGGTGGTCTTTATAATGGGCTTTCCACAACTTCTAGTGATAAATATGAATTGGCAAGGGGTCTTGTGGATTCCATCTCCACCGCAGCACAAAAACTTCAGAGTTGAAAAAAAGAGTATCTAAAATGTAGGCACTATAATAAAATGGAGGGATAGACCTATCGGTAATGCGAGTTTTATTTGTAAACTCAAGAATAGCAGTGGCTAACCTATCAAATGATATATTTCCCCAATCCATTAGCTTGCTATTGACTACTGCTTCCATTCAAGGAATCATCTCTATTGAGAATTTTGAGGAATCATGTAATCCCCAAATCGTACACATCATCGCCCCAACATAACAGTAAGGAGAACATAATGAATCGATAGAGTACTTACCTAAGGATTCATGCTTGTGCCTTGTGGGGCCTGTCTCCATTCCTGAATAGCTGCTGATTCAGTTTCATTTTCATCTTTGAACTTCTCCATAAATGCTTTGTTATACTTCTTCTATGGTTCAGGCAAATGGTACATTTGTCTCAAATCATTAGGTTGAAACAAATCAAAGACTCTCCCATTTATTGTCCAGAATGTTCTATTTGTAACAGGGATTTCATCAACTACCCACCTCACTACATTTGTATACAGAAGAATTTTCTCTCGAGCCGCTATTCGGTGTAAGTAGGAATCTACTAAATCCTTTAGCGTAGCTTCTGACTTTTGGGTTGAACCTGTTATAGCTTTTACTGATACTGTTTCAGGCTCTTCAGCTTCAACTAGATTATAGATGCTTTGCGAGCTAGTGTTGTCGAGGCCAAGACAGGTAGTGTCTGAAATCAATCCTTTTTTACTTGGTCCTGGATCGGTGGTAGATTGTCCTGTCACTACGGGAGTTGAAGCTACTACAAATATTTTGGATTTCTTCCCCATTTGGATTAAATTGGTTGCTTTGGAGGAGCTCTGCACAGGAGATAAAATGAACGTAATACAGATAATAGGTGGTGCGAACCAAGTATGAAAGAGTTATATCAATCAATGAATAATGAAGGATTAAAATAATACTACTGTGGATACAATCTCTGAAGAGATTTTGGCATAACTGCTCCATTAATTGGCCACTTAATCCTGTCAATCATTCAAATGCTCATCATGTCGTTTATTCGCCGAATAATTCATTTAAGTGTGGCTTTGATTTTTTGGCGGTTAATCACAAGTGAATCGCTATCGGGAATAGAAAGGCTTTTAATAATAATCTAACATAATATACTCAAGCCTTCTCAATATTTTTTGAAATCCGCGCTTAGCTTTATCGCAATCGAAATCGGAGAAATGCTCGAGTAGTTACATTTGTGTCATTGCAAAATCCTCGATCCCCGATGATGATAAAGCTAATTCGCATCGGGAGTTTTTAGGAGGGTGTTTTTAATGTGTGTATGTTGTATTCCCTGATCTCCAGTAGTGATATCGCATCGAAGAAAAGACAGAGGGCCTTTTGTTACACTCGCTTACCTTTCTCGATATCCGATAGTTATTCACTTGTTGGATCAGGGCAAGCCAATGGGTCTTTTTTGTTATGCATCCTTTATTGTTGCGATATGCAATCTTGCAATCGCTTTATCGCAATAATAAAGAATTATTTATTTATTTTATAAGATCGATTTATGTTTATTCAAAAGGTTTATAGTGTACTGTTTCTTTCGGACCTTTTTAAGAATGATGAGTTGATACCAATTTTATTCATAAATCTAAAAGGGACACATTTCATATTATAATTGAAGGTAAAATTTTATGAAATGGGGGGTTGTTGTACAGCACAACAGTTAGTTAACTTGAAGATTAGGATTATCGCATTAATATCTTGATGTTATGTGTATGATACTAATTTGATTAGTATATGCAAATGGTTAAGGTTATGACATTCATGTATGAGTTAATATGTTGTGACATAATGTGATACTAATATATATTGATAGTACATACTTGATTGTTATGTATGAAAGATAAATGTTTATGAGCTTATGCTGGCTTAAGGGGGTCTGACCGAGGTTCAGAGTTATTTGTGACAACCAAAAAAACCCTAACTGCTAGCCCTTTCGGCAACATCTTGCATAGCGCAGGCTATAGTCTCACCCGAAGAAGTATTGGGGGATGCTAGAACCAGGTTTCTACATCCAGATATCATGTGATGTGTATTCTGAAACCCTTGCAACTCACATATTCATTCATAAAGATCTATACCTTCCTACGGTCCACTACTCCAAATCTATTCAATTGACCTCTAGGTCTTTGCGAAGGGATGTGATTTTTCTTATTGGACCTAAGATAGGAAGATTCACAACCTTTTCCTAGTAAATAACAACCTTAGATCTGTCGTCACACAGATCTACCCTATTCGAATAGTTAGTAACATATCTATTTAATATCTTCATGGAAACAGTTTGTTACACCTTTTCTGCATGAGTATTAAAGATCTAATAGATTCATGGAGAGAATACACTTTATTCATAGAAAGTGGGTCACTAAGAAACAATGCATAATCTTAAAAAGAACTAAGAACAATGCACAAATGTAGCAAATTCAGTCCCAAACAATGTTTATTAGATTCAACATTCAACCTACAGACTCTTCTACCTTGTGCACTTAGCTACAGGTGCCCACGCACTCAGTTGTGGACTTGCTAAGATCTTTGTGCACTCAGCTGCAAGAGTGTTACCCTTTCACCTAATTATAGGAAAACAAAGCTTTCCTGGCTTAGAAATTTTCCCTTACACTTTTTCTCACTTTTTCTTCAGAAAAAGTTATCTTTCTAGACTCGCTATGACTCAAATATTTATAGCCTTTCTATTGCAATACAATGGCGCGTGGCCTATGCATGAATCTCAAACCATCCTATCAATTACCCATACAAGGGGCTAAAGCCCCTTTGAATATTACTTAGCTACACACTCTGATTCCCCATTTTTAGAGATTTTACATTATTTACAAATTTCTAACCTAAAACTGATTAAACTAACCAAAATTGACCCTAGCGACCCTCTTTGGATCCTTCATTGCCCACAATGAAGTGAACTTTGTTACCTACTGTAAATATTCTTCCTATGCAGGAAACTTACTATCCTATGATAATCGCTATGCCACTAATAAAACTAGCAATAGGAAGAAGGAATAGTGAAATTCCTTTCTCTCCTCCCATGTCTCCCGATAGTTCGCTAGGAATTCTTTACATAGATAATGCACCCAGTTGTATTGCACCCCCTTCATGCAATATGCAGCCAATGAAACTACTAGTGTTGGAACTTCGCCCACATGACATTTCCTCATTATCTTCCTGGATGGAATTTCGGTAGAAAGCTACACCACTTGGTCTTGAATTGAGCAAGCAAAATCGCTAGCGCCTTTTTGATCAACACAAAATCAGTGTTCAATTTATCCATCAGCTCCTTTTCTTTTCTTTTTCCTCCAAAATTCTTGGCGGGGTCTTATCCCTTTATAGGGAAGATTCATAATTTTATGAATGAGCATATTGCCTAATGGGATGGGTTTACCGAGCCATTATTAAGCACCCATCATACACTAGCGCAAGAATTTAGTGCACACAAAGAGTGTTTATCATCAACCGACGGAAGAGTGACATGCAAAGAATATGCAATAATCTGGCCTACTCGACACCTTTGACCCATTTCATGTGTTCTAGCCTTTTGACCCTAGTTTCTTTACAATAAATCTTGGCCATGTATTTATTGATGGCCAAGTGAGATAATTTCTTGTGGTCATCAAGGTCCCAATCCTCCATCTTGAACACTAGGATGCACGCTAAGAGTGTGCCTTCAAAAACTACCTCCTCCGGAAACAACAGTGTAGACAACGTGAATTTCCAGAAAGGGATATATGCTGGGGGTTGTGTTATAGGCTCACCCTCCTCAGCATCTGACTCCTCAACTCCATCACGAAGCTCCTCTACCTCCAATTCCACTAGTTCTCCTGGCTACTTGTACTTGCCCTTTTTTTCTTTCTATCGCACCTCCAAGTTCTTCCTTGATGAATGCCTCACTGGTACAAGTTTCTTCTGCTTCTTCTTAGAAGCCGATTTCCTTGCTCTTAACAACCTCAAAACAAAGTTCGTAGCTTCCATGGACATGAATTTAGGGCCTTCCGCTTGAGAAATAGTGGTTTCAAGAATGACTAGCACATACATTTTTTGAAGGATGATCTTCTGGTTCTACTCAAGTAATGTTGCAAATATTGAGCTTGAAGCTATATCCTCCTAAACCTGCCAACTCATGGAGTGAGAATAAGAGGGCTCATACACAATCGCTAGAATGCAAAGTGTTTTTTTGTAGACCTACATGCCTAATTTATAGGTGGTTTTGAATTTAAATATGATAGTTCCCTCCATTTTCTGATCATAAATGCATCTTTGGTAGTATATCTCCAAATATTTTTTCCATAAATGTCACCTACCTGCTCCTCCTAATAGGATTTTCACTATCCAATCATGAATAGTGACTTCAATAACTACTTTTGGACTGGACAGTGTGACACCATCCTCCATGGTGTAGCCCTCCAAGTGTAACTCTTCTTGTGCGCTGCTTTCTTCCATCATACAACCTCCCTACTTTGTTTTTCTTTTTTGTGGGTAGTGTAGTTTATAGTCCCACAATTCCTTGCAGCTACCTAGATTACTAAGACTTTCTACTTCCATGTAGTCATTATGCAGGGGCAGGATCCCCTATATACAACTTCAACCTGCTACCATTCACTCTTTTAGGGAATAGTTCACCATTCAACTTCGCGAGTTGAACTGCGCCACGATCTGTGATCTCCTTAACAAGATATGACCCTAACCAATGCATATGAAATTTTCACGAAAACTTTGTGAAATTGTTGTCATATAGCAGCACTAAATCATCCACCTTGAAAGTGTGCATCTTAATATTCCCATCATGCCATGCTTTTTCTTGTTCCTTTCTTACATTTTGGTGAAATACGATAAGAAAGTGATCCTCTTCCAACTCCATTGGTTGCATGAACCATTCCTCCAAGGTCTCATAATCTGCCATCTCTATCAAAGATGTAATACGTAGACTTGGCACAATATATTCAATAGGCGTCATCGCTTCAATCCCATAGACCAACTTAAATAGTGTTTTCCCTGTCAAATTCTTGAGGGTGTCCAATATTCCCATAGAACTATGGGTACACACATATCCCATTCATTCCTCTACAAGTTATAGACCTTTGTCAATGTGCTCTCAAAGATTTGGTTAAATGATTCTACCATTCCATTCTCCTGTGGGTGATAGGGCATGCTCTTTTGGTGGTATACCTAGACTTCTTCAAGTATCATGTTGATCGTATCATTCAAGAAATGTGTACCCATATCACTCATTGACACCTTAGGGCATTCAAACCATGCTAAGACATATTCAAACAAAAACTTCACAGGGTGGCAATTGTATAATCCTTAACTGGCTATGCTTCCACCCATTTGGTTGAATACTTGGTTACAGTAATAATATAATGCACACTTGTCTTCTTTCTTGGTCATTGTATTTGACCTATGAAATTAATATCCCACTTATCAAATACCTGTAACGAAATTGGAAGATTTAAATGTAACTCATCTCTTCGAGAAGGATTTCCCATCCTTTTGCAAACATCGTATGCCTTGCAGTATGCCTTGGAATCTTTATGTAATGTTGGCCACCATAACCCTATGCGCAAAATCTTTTGTGCAGTTGCATTTCCTACATTGTGTTCTCCTGCCGCTCCTCCTTGTGCTTCAACAAGGATACTAGCGTGCTCAAACTCTAGAAAATACCTTCGTAGTATCTCATCTATTCGCATGTTATACAAGTGACACAAAATCACTAAAAAATCTATAGAGCGGACCACTAATTCCTTATTTTACTGAGTGGAATACCCTTCCAGGGCTGTTCTCGTGGTTAAAAACTGAATGATATTAGCAAAATGGTCATCCAAAATGCACACAACAAAGAGTTGTGCATTCGAAAATCCTTCCTCCAAACTAATTTTTTCTTCACTTGCTTCAATCCTTGACAAGTGGTATGGTCCTACATTCAACCTTCCAGGTTTTACAATCACTTCAAATTCATATTCTTGAAACAACAATAACCATTGATAGATTTCCCCACCAACAAAGTCCTATTGACTAGGTACTTTGGTGCGAAGTGATCTGTATACATTTTAAAATGTGTGCCCAACAAATAATGCCAAAATTTTTGTAGCGCGTAGAAAATCACTAACCCGTTGCACTCTGTAGTGGAATAACTCTTCTCAGCTTCTGATAACTTTCTTCTCATGAAGGCTATTGGATGATTAATTTCTCCTTCTCCTTCCTGTGTTAATACTGCACCGAGCGAAATGCAAGAGGCATCTACATGCACATGGAATTCTTTCTTCTAGTCTAGAAACACCAAGATATGCACAATCACCATCTTTTGCTTGAGCACATCTAGATTGCACCAGAATTATTCATCCCAACAAAACATTGCATATTTTTTCAATAATTTCTCCATTGGCACACTTATTTGAGCATACGCCTTGATAAACTTTCTATAATACCTAGTGTGCCCCGAGGGCGTGTGCAACTATTTTGAATTCCTAGGAGCTTCCAGATTCACAATTGCAATGATCTTCACAGGGTCCACTGTCAATCCATGCTTACATTCTACATGCTTGAGAAAAATTCCAAAGGGCACACAAAATATGGACTTCTTCAAATTCAGCATGATCTAATACCTTCGACATGTATCTAGCATAAGGCACAAACTTGTAACATGGCACTTCACCAACCCAAACATAGTCCAATCATCAAAATAAACCTCCAAAAATTATGAATAAACTACTTGAATGTCGCAATTACTACTCGGGAGAAGATTGCAGGCATGTTCTTCAATCTGAATGGCATTATTGTATATTGAAAGCAACCCCACTCCATCGCAAAGGTTTTCTTGCTTCGATCTTTTGGTGCAATCTTTATTTGATGGTATCCTAAGAACCCTCTAGTAAATGAATAAGCCTACTATCTGCCAACATTCTCTAATACTTCATCTGTAAATGGTGTTCAAAATTTATTGTACACGCATACATCATTAATCTTTCTTATATCTACACATATCCTAATTCTTCCTTTCGTTTCTTCTCTTGCACAACCATTTAGCTCACCCAAGCAGATTCCTCTACTAGTTCAATAATTCCTATATCGAGCATCTTCTCAAGCTCTTAGCATGCCCTTTCTCTATACTTTAGATTGAGCCGATAAGCTATTTGCTTGACAGGCTTTGCATCAGGCTTCAAAGTGATATTCATTACACCCAAATCTCCTACGATCCCCTTCAGATCTGAGAAATTTGTTAGGAATAGATCCTGATATTTGTGTAGTAGTTCGGCCACCTTATCGACTGTATCCAATACCAATAATCTCTTACCTTTGCAAACATAGGCTTTGCTTTAGATCCAATATTTACTTGTTTAGTTTTCAAAGGCTCCAATATATCTAGGTTCTCATCTTTCGATCCTTCGAATTCATGTTGTCCTTATGTCTCTGGAACGTTAATATTCCACAATTCTTCTTCTTCTTCAACAGTAATATTGTAACATTCCAGCGAATCGAGCAACTTTGTACTCCAATCCGTCTGAGCCCATTTTACCAGTTCCTTAGGCATTATTAATACATCTGCTTTTATCTCCTGAAGTGCTTCATCACTACATTCAAACCCATACTCAATGCTGAAATTCCATAAGAAAATATCTTTTAAGATATCCAATTCAATTGTCCTATGGCAAAGATCCATTTCCAAATACCAGTTCATTGTGATTGCATTCGAGGTACGAAAAAAAATGTCCACCCATTCTAGTTGTGGTTATGTTCCGCAGGTCTTAGTCCATCATGCCAAATGATTGCGGATCATCCTTCCCACTGTACTTTTTTGTCATATGGGTATTAGCATAACCAAACATTAATCTCATAATTCTTCTACATTCCTTCCATCAATCGAGGCTCTCCTTGTGCATACCCAACCAATGGGCAGTCATAGCACGCAGTTCTAACACGAGTGCTGGGAAGCGATGTCCTTCAGGTACTTCCCTTTCAAATTCATCTAAAAATAGATCCACATTAGTCAAACCAGCATAATGTGGAATCTTCCTTACCTTAGTTTAGAAACACTGTAGTGATTTTATCATAATATTACAACGTAGTGTAGATACTTCATGCAACCAATTCTTCCAGTGTTCAAGCTCTTCATCTGTGTCTAAGGTGCAGGAACTATCCCTGTCCAACATATTTTTTCCATTGGCCATAGGATTGATCCAATATTCATTACACACTGTGATCTTGTATTTTTGATACAGATCATCATCATCTTCTGCAAATTCATAAACATGTTCAGTATAATGTGCTCCCTCAACAGGGTCTAGTGGCACTACAACCCTAAGCACCTTCCTTTCAAACATCATTTTCCTCTTCTTCAAGTTGATTACCGAGTCCATATCAAAATACCAGTCAATCCCCAATAATGTGGGGTACCAGTTACTATCATCCACTATTTCAATGACCTCAAAGTCATCCAACGTGCTTGCGTCGTGAATGTCTATCATTACACCATATAAGCACCACATCCGAATAATATTTTGTTGATTAGCGATGTGCAGCTAGATAGGACACCACTGTAGCACATGCCTCCTCATTCTCTCCCACATCTACTTAGGAAGGACATTTGCATCAGATCCTAGATCCAAGGTTACATGGTCTATTTCATATTCTCCTATTTTCTTGCTTAGCCTCATCTTGCACCTCGTTCGCTTCTTGTGCTTACAATTTTTTCTCATGATGCAATATTCAGCAGAGGTCTTTTCTTTATTCGCACACTTGTCGATTATATTGTAGGGCCCTTCTACTATTTTCTTATCATGTAGCAACTTCATATATGTATTTAGAAAAATAGCTAATACCAAAGGATCTACCCCTTCTATCTTACTAGTTTCTGGCATTTTCTCCTGGCTTTCCGAGGTGGATGCTTCAACAAAGTTCTTCTTTGCTTCCATGAAGGTCTCTTTAGCTCGATTAAGATCAAATTATATTTCTTTCTTGGAAGCCTTGCACACTGACCCATAAGTATTAGGCTTCTTTCCCTTATCTGCAATAGTGGCCACACCACTTCTTGTTACTATACTTATGCAATGATATTCTTTGCGGGACTCTTCTCTCATCATTTGGATGGTGTAGGTTGCTAGGGTTGTGTCTTATTTTCTTCCATATTTTCTATAAGTATCAAGATTTCCTCTATCACATGGTTAAAATTTTTGCAATACTGACATGACAGATGCATGTAGTTTGGGGAATCTCACATGAAGTGTCCTGCTTCGCCATAGTTACAAAAAATTATCTGCCCCTATCCTCTGTTAGCTCCGCCCTATCTTCCTTGTCCTCAGCCTTGGAATCCTTCACGTGCTGCTCCAACACCCGGATCCCGAGGCTAGTTTTCTACCAGGTAGGGGTTCTATCCATCATTAGCTCATAAATCCTACAATTACATTCATCATGACCTACAAATTTACAGAAATGTCAAACAACTGCTAAGGGGTTTGTACAAAATTTTGTAGTAAATGGAAATTATCAGTCACATGTTGTCTAGTAACCTCACAAATAGTGCACCATGGTGTACCTCCCACCCTCGACTTAGTGATATTCTCTAATTCCAGGGGAACAAGCCCTCCCCCAATAAGATAGTTCTAATAAATCAAGCAATGGTCCTTATCGTCCCCATGGGCACTTGCGTTTCAGGCACCAGACTTCAACGCACACCTATGGCTAGGCTTCACTTCCATTCTTTAGGCTCTACAACTCCAAGTGCAGGCTTTCCAACTATGAGTGAATTTGTTGCACTCCAAGGTTTGTATCATGTATGGGTGAGGGTTCTAGCCTCATCGTGATTTCTAGGGCTTCTTCTTGTGTTTCCATCTTTTGTTGTGACAATGGTAATCTTAAGTGTCGTAAGAGCAACATGATATACCAGTCTCAATGTTGGGAATCTATAATTACCATATTGGCCTTCCTTATTAGGAATTTCAACATTTTATCGCAATCCCAGGGTGACTCATCTATGTTTTTTTTGAATTTGTTTAAGCTCAGTCACTAATTGCACCTCTGACTTAGGCTTCCTAAGCTCCTTCTTTTAGAGATTTCTGGTTCGCTACCAACGTCGTGTTGGGATTGTCAGTGAAGTAGTTAATGTACCACGTCAATGCTTGATCTTGTAAGGCTATGACCAGGTGCACTTTCTTGTTGTTATCATATGTAATCTATAATGTCGTCAATACAGCTCCGACAAGAAACTAGAATTGTTATGGGTATTCGCTCCCTATCCCTTTAAAAACTGACATCTTCATCACATTCACCATGTTGAAAGGTGGAAGTGGAGGTGGAGGTATATTGGATGGACGAGGTATCCTTGAGATACCCTACTTAATCAACTATAGGAAATTTCATTGTGTAGTTAGCATCATCCCCTTCATCATCACTTGAAGGGGATTCAATGAGGAGACTGTAGTCTGAGCTCATTCCTTTGTTTAATCTAAAGAATTTACCACTTCATGTAGATCCAAACATCAAGGTAATTTCATAACCCTCTTTTCATGTCACAACATTTTAGTCTACATTTTTAATGATTTCATATACTTACCTCATAGTCTCTTAAAGAACCTACACTTTGCCTCGCTATAGATGATAGTTGGACTAACCATTAAATCAATGACACAACTTCCAAGTGTGTGATCAATCTAATTATCTACGACCCATGTGATATTGATTTCTGATGCTTCAAGATGTTTTACCAGTTTTGGGGTCCATGCTATAGGCATGGTGTCTTCACTGGGGGAGCAATACCATACCACATGGGTTCATATTGGGATATATATATTGAGGAAAAAATGACAAAATATATTGGGGGATAGATAGGGGATAAAGGGTTTTTATATTTGTAGGTATAAAAAAATGGAGCTCAAAGTTAATGAAAAATATAAAGGGGTATAAGAAATGTTAATGAAAAAATGGACACGTACAATATATTGTGAAAGTAGGGGTTTTTAAATTGAGAATGTGTACTATGTTTGTATTAGCAGGGGGATAAATAATGTGACTTTTAGAGATATTTTCCAATATCTAGTCAAATTAGGGGTATTATTTAGTATGCCATGAACGCACATGATATGCATAGGTTCATTGAGTGAATCATCCATGACTATAGAACCATTGAGCCTCTACAACCCTTGACTATCTGCAAATCTAGACAACCATTCATGTAGTTCATCAGGGAAGAAACAAAAGAAAGCTTCAGCCTTGTCTGTGTACAAATATTTTTGCTACCAGTTCTCCTTGGAAAATTTAGTGCTTCTGTTCTCTTGAACCACAAACACGTGAACTTTTTGTTCAATCCACTTCTTGATCTCTTTCATTGTAGGAAACCATTTATCACACATCTCTTAGATAGATCCCAGTCGTGACAATAGAACCATTTGTTGGCTTAAGCGGGCCTGACCCAGGTTTAGAGTTATTCATGCCAACCAACAAAACCCTAACTGTGGGCCTTTTTTGCAACAACCTCCATATCCCAGGCTACAGTCTCACCTGAATCAGTGTTGGGGGACACTAGAACCAGGTTTCTACATCTAGAGATCATGTGATGTGTATTCTGAAACCCTTGCAACTTGGATTTTCCTTCACCTAGTAAATAACAACCCTAGATCTACCTTCGCGCAAATCTATCCTTTTTGAATAGTTACTAATAGATCTATTTAATATCTTTGTGAAAACAGTTCATTACACCTTTTATGAATGAGTATTAAAGATCTAACATATTCCCTCAGAGAATACACTTTATTCCATAGAAAACAAATAATTAAACAACAATGCATAAGCTTAAGCAAAACTAATAACAAGGAACAAATGCAATAGATTTGGTCCAAAATAGTCTTTATTAAATTCAACATTCAATTTATAGACTCTTCTACCTTGCACATCCAACTGTAGGGGCCCGTGCACTCAGCTACGAACTTGCCAAGGTCTCTGTGCACTCAATTGCAAGAGCCTTCCCCTTTCCCTTAAGTACAGGAAAGCAAAGATTTCCTTCCCTAGCACTTTTCCCTTACACATGTTCTTCACCAAACGTTATCTCTCTATACACGCTATAACTCAAATATTTATAGCCTCTGTATCACAATACCATGACCACCGGCCTATGGGTGAATCTAAAAACCATCCTATCACTTACCCATACAAGGGGTTGAAGCCCCTTTAACGATTACTTAACTATGCACTTTGCTTCCCCACTTCACATAGATTTTACATTATTTACAAATTTCTAACCAAAAACTCATTAAACTAACCAAAATTGACCCTAGGGACCCTATCCCAATATCTTATGATGTGTTCATGTTAGTTAGTTACTATTATTGATATCATGATCTTATTTATGCTTGAGTTAATGTGTTGTAAATTTATATCATTCTAATTAGATTGATTGTATAGAGAAGATAGACTCCCCTGAGATACATTAAGGTATGAAATTGGTTATGTTGTCAACTTTATGCTTGAATGTTTGATTATGCCATCTATTTGGTGTTTGAGTGTTGGTGTCTATTATGTCATCTATCTACTATTGAATGTTTGATTAATCACATGATATGAGTGTGTGTCTATAAGATTGCATTAAAAAATGAGCTTGTTTTAAGATGGTGTTACTCACACAGATGTCTTGTGATCACTGACATGTACTTGAGTGTAGTAGGTGATAGTTGTAGCATTATGTATGATGAATATGAGTTAACTATGGATTATGACATGATTGTTAGTCTTAGTAAAGGTTTATTTCAAATTAGTAAATTTGATGCCCTTATTTGTGGAACATGTGACTGCCATGTGTGAGTAGTTTCATGGCAACATGCTTGGTATTAGCATGACAAGGTAACAATTGATGCGTTTATATAACTAACACTTGGGTGATGTGACAACACAGTAAGTCTCAATTAAAACAAGGTAAATCGTAAAAGAATGGAATTGGGAAAGAATTCCTTTGGCTATGTTGAAAACCTTAATTCCAAACGAATAGTACTTTGGATACAGGAAGTCTTCTTAACCTAGTTTTCATCTAACATTATGTGGATATGTGCTATATTCATGGAAATGTATTTGACGGGTATAACAACTAGTTTATAGTTTTAGCTAGATTTGTCTAGGGAATGGGAGTCCCTTGAGACACGACATGGATGTGTTCAGTTCCAATTAATGTTCTTAGCACAACAAGGTAAGTTAACGGATGTATTGTTATGTTTATTTATGCACTAACAATTATGTTTTTATGGTAATCTAATGCAAGGAGTTGCATGGCAAGAGAAGTTGCCATGAAATCTTGTAGAAGACTTGGATTGAGATTTCCATGGGAACCATAGGATTGAGTCAGGATGTTTGTTGTTAGTATTGTGCTTTTGGTCCTTGGTGATCTATTGATCTTGATTGTGGTTTTGTTTATGATTGGTGAAAGGCCTTGCCAGTTTGATGTGGTGTGGTTTTGTTATTATTTTTCATGGTCTTCTTCTTGTTTGTTTCTTGTTCTTTCATTTTATGTTTTTATCCTTAGGAATTGGTTTGGGAAAGATGAAAGTTAATGGAGATCAAGAGAATATGAATGAAACCCATTTGGTAATGTAAGACTCATTTGAAGTTGGTGCATGTATAAGAGCAATTGAAGCTAAGAGTATAACAGTCGGCTAAGTTGGTTGGGTCCATTAGTGTAAATGGATGGTGGTCGGACAATCATGGCAAAGCTAATAGGAAAGGTAACGTGAATGGAGGTGAGGCATTGAATGCCTTGGATATGTATATATGTATGCATGTATGTATGTGATTGTTTGACAGGATCATCAATGTTGAATGCTAATATTTATATGTTTATATATATATATATATATATATATGTCACTGTGTAACAAGTTTGTCACGGATCATTCTTTGGAGGAATGATTTCTTATGCAAGTGAATGGCATGAAGAGGTTCCTAGTTCATGAGGAATCAAGTGGGAAGAATAGCATAATAGGTCTCTGAGGTCATTATCATATGGATATGAATTGATATTATGTGATTATATTACGTCTATGTTTATGATATGGATAGGCTAATTCTGAGAGATACATTAGTGAAATGAAAACAACATGATCTATGGTGTGCTAGGATAAGCATGGATGGTAGATAGACACTAGAAGCTTGGTAGAGACAATGTGGTTTTTGATGTGTGGTACTATTGTGCATATGTTTTATATGTTGTACATGTTGCATCTTTGATGTTGTGTGCATGTGGTGTTCTATATATATAGTGTGTGTCTATGTTGTTTATGAAATGTTACATGCATAGTGGTATAGGTAGTGTTCTACAAATATTACATATACAGTGCTATCTAAATATGATGTTATCTACATGTTGTATATGAAGTGTTATCTATATATGGTGTGTGTGCATGTTGTACATATAGTGTTGTGTGCATGACTATACATGTTGTGTTGTGTGCATGTGCATTGTTGTACATGTTGTACTTGTGGTGTTGTGTGCAAGTGGTGCGGTGTGTAGATGGTACTATGTACATGTTATACATATGGTACTGGTGTACATGTGGTATTGTGAAGATGCCATACATGATGTGTTGTGGGCATATGGTACCATGTACCTACATTGTGTACTTTAGGTATCATGACATGTGTATTCATTGTTTTGTACTCTATGTGCATATATGTATTTTGTTGTATACCAGGTGTAGGCATATGTATTGTGTGTTGGTGTACACCAAATGTAGGCATATGTATTATGTTTTTTTTTACACTAGGTGTAGGTGTATATGTTGTATGTGAGGTGTAGGTATATGTATTGCATGCTTTTGTATATCATGTGTGGTTGTAGTTGTGTGATGCACACTATGTGTAATTTTCACATGGTGTAGAAGGCATTAGGTGTTTTTCGAGTGTGGAAACCAGTTCGTTATGCATATAGAATAAGGACAAAAGTAGAAGCTAAGGATTGATTAAAGGATAAGTACCAATATTTTATTTCCATTTTATTATGCATGCGATTTATGATTCTGGGCTATGATGATTACATGTCATTGATGATTCTAGTTTATGATGGTTACATGTGATTTATGATTTTGATCTATGATGGTTGTGTTTGGAGTTAACCTGATGTGATATCTTTATACATGATGATTTGGTCCAAGATGCTAGTTTTCCTTGCTTTGACATGAAGTAAATAGGATTGCAAGTGTACCTTATTGACGAGCTACCAATGAGGTATGATTTGAAGTTATTTCAATTGATTTTGAATCTAATGATAGTTATGGGCTTGGTACAGGAAAGCATGAAATGTTGGGTTGGGTGGTTGAAATTGACTATTAGAATTTGGAGCAACAAAAGGAATTGGAAAATGAAATAGTATGTTTGTAAAGTATTCAAGAGTAGGACCATTGGAGGACACTCATATCGATAGTGTCCATTTATTTTCATGAGCATGCTATGACCAATATGATAGATTTGAGGTAGGTATATTCCTTGGTTGTTAACCTTTTGATGCGAGGACGCCTTGCCAAGGGATGGATCGCCTAGGATATGGGATGTCAAGGAACTTCGAAGGCAAGTGATTGGAGAGAAGAGGGTGACCTGATCTCCTAAGGGATTGTTTAGCAGAGAAGGGAAGGTCAAGGATGGATTTGTTTTGGTCATCAGCATTGCTAGATGGAATCTAATGCACATTGGGAGTGCACAATAGAAAAATGAGTTGCGAACTATTCGTTGAGAGAAAAAGTGGTGTAGGATTATAGAGTTGGACATTGGATGCAGCTTTGACATTGGGAGTCAATTCTATACTTCATGGGAAGGAGGTGAATCCTAGTATTACTTTTAGGGTGGAGGTGTAAGCCTCTAGATTCCCTTGTCGCTATTGCATGCATCATATCTGTTTATTTATGAGTTAGCAAATGTGCATGTGTATATTTTTTTATTGTTAATACCATAATGAGATATGTTATAAACCTCTAGAAAATGATATGTTTGTCATGTTCTAGTTGTGATCATTGTAAATACTACAACGAGATGTGTTATAAATCTCGATGGGAAGTATGTTTTGTTTCCAACAGTCTTGTTGGTTATAGGTGTCATTAAACACTGAGGAATGTATTCCCCCAAGGGGGAGGGCTCTGTAACAACCTTGGTTAAAAACTCATGTAAAAATATATAGAACCACAATGAGCTATGTTATAAAGCTCCAGTAAATAGTATTTTTGTCATGTTTCAACTATGATCATTGTAAATACTTGAATGAGATGTATTATAAAGATCCATGGGAAGTATGTTTTATTTTCAACGGCCTTGTTGAATATAGGTTTCATTGAACACCAATGATGGTATTCCCCAAAGCGGGAGGGTTCTGTAACAACCTTGGTTAGAAACTCATGTAAAAATACATAAGATCATTGTTGATGACACACATATTCTGAGCTGAAAGGTGGAAAAGACATACTAGTGGGTGTTTGTTTTGGTAATTATTGCTAAAGGAAATTGGCAAAGGTAATGGAAAAGGATTTGGAAAAGAAAACTGGAATTGTTTCGCACATTTATTTATGAAAATAATGGAAAATAAGAGAAAAGGAAGGTGAAAGGTCATAGGTTTCATGTGAGGAGGATGTTGAGCGAAAATAATGGAAATAAAAGAAAAGGGAGGCCTCATTGATAAAAGGCTTCTACGGATCAGTTGGCAAGCTTGGTCAGTTCAATTTTGGATCTCTCTCATTACTCTCTCTCTCTCTCTCTCACTTGCTTTTGGACACTCTGAGTTTTCTTGGAGCACTTGGTATTGGAGCAAGAAACACAAAAGAAGGCAAGAAAAAGGAAGGTGAAAGAAAGGAAGAGAAGGATCAAGAAGCTCTAATAGTATTCATTGCAGGTACCAATTTTCATGTGTGTTACCTTTGCTAGATTTGGCATGCATGTTTTTGCATGTGGTTCTTTTGTTGTTATGGCATGGGCTTTTATAGGTGTGACAATGTTTTTAGCCTAGCCTTGGCATTTTTGGAGAGCCATAGTGTGATGGGGTTCTCATGTTTTGGTTGAGCTGGATTTCTAGATGGATTCCAAGATTAGTGAGGTGGATCTTCGAATGATAGAACACATGGCCTAGTGGTTCCTAAAACAGAATGTGGATCATGGTAAAACCACTAGCCTAGTAACCCATGAGCAAGATTGTGGGTTGTAGTCAAGCCAATATTGTGTACCTCATTTGGCCTAGGAATCCTTGTCGGTGAATGACAGGATATATGGTAAATCCAAGAGGTGGATTTCTCTTCCTTGGGCCTAGTAATCTTGGGATGGGATATGTGGTAAATCATGGAGAGTTGGTCTTGGTTTAGGGCCTAGTGCTCCCATGTGGATTGTGGTAAAGCTGAAGAGGCTAGGAGACAGGAAAAATCATCACAATGTATGTGGAGAAATATGGTGCCTTTCATGCTTTTTTGGCCTAATTATCTAGTGGATGTTATCGTAAAGCCTATTATTACATGTTCATTGTGTTGACCTAGTGATCTGGGATGGATTATGGTAAATCCTAGCTTCTATTGATGAGGGTGAGGTGGTTTAGCCTCAGGATGCCCTAGTTCGCTCTTTTGGTTTGAGGCCCACATTCATTCTTGGAATATGGCTTCTGAGGTGAATGGTTGAAGAGAGATCTAGCTCAACCATTATATGGTCGGGTGGAACGTGGTAGTTCCATCCTGGGTCAGATGTGGCATTCATTAATAAGAGGTTCTTTCCTTGATATATTATATTTAAATGTACAAGTTTATATGGTGGATTTTATGGCTGATGTATCCTTGATATTTATGTTGCTATTATGATGGTTATAACAATGTATTATGACAGTGATGGTGTATGGATTTCCTCATGTTTTGATTACTAAATGAATGAACAATGTATCTATGACCTAATAAATGATAATGTAGGTAATGATATAATGGTTCATTTTATCTTAGTGACTCCCTTATATCAATGCATCTTAGTGATTCCTGTTATTGAATATGGGTGGATGATAGGACAAATGTAGGATGCAGTGGTGCATCTGTCTTGATTTTTCCTAAAGTACCAGGGGTGGCTTATGAAATGGGGCATATGGGAGATGAGTATAGTAGAATGAGGATGATATTCAAGGCATGTGAGTGGAGTTATTCATGGGCCTTGATTAGGTGGTGATGGCTCTAGATAGTGAATAGGGGTCTACAAACATGAATCGAGACATGAGTGGGAGGGATCTATCGACCGACAAAGATGTTTATCCTATGTTGGGTAAGGTGTTAATAAACATGGTGAAGATGATGGACCCTATGATGAATTTTAGAGAAATGATGTCAAGATATGAAAATCTTAAGAGGAAGTCTATCATGCTAAGTGGTGAATGATACTTGCTTCGTTATATGCCTATCAGGGTGTTGGTCAAAGCGAATTGGTCGTGATGTACCTGCAATATACATGGCCAATACCCCAAGTGAAAGCATATTTTTAAAACATATACATAATATGTGATTGGCAGAATGATATGAATTAAAGAATAAGAGAATGTGTACCTAAAATGAGTTTTTGAGTGTGTGGCGGGTCAAAAAAATGAGTTTTGGAAATTACTGGAATGGAGAGTTCCATTATGGAGATTGTGTGGTACTGATCCTTGCGTCTCACCTAGTTTTGTAAATGAAGATCCTAAGATTCCATAATGGGTCGAAAAAATGATGAAGAGGGCAATAGATAGGGTTGAAGGGGCCAAATATCACTTCATTTCCACTATCAAGCTTCAGAGGTCAAAGCTAGTTTTGGGAGAATTTCATGTTGTTGTAGTTAGGCAGAGTGTCAGTGACATGTGAGGGGAGAGACAACTAAGGGATTGTATCCTACCGTTTGTAGTTTTGGTAGCTTTAGGGTAGTTAGGTCATAAAAGGGTCCCCTATATGACCCTTTTAGGGTGTGTTTCTAGGGCCACGTAGGTGACACCATGAAAAAATAGCTCTGAGATGCATGGTTTGTGTATCTGAGTTGGGACAAGCAGTGATTATAATCTTTAGGGTTTGTCATGGCTTGGTCGCTTGACTGCACGTAGTACATGCATCTTTATTCGACACAGATGCGTGGGTCATGCATCTTTGTTAAACAGAGACACATGGTCTTCTGTGCATTGGTCGTTGAGGCCTATGGCTTGACAAACGTGTGCACATGCCTCTATTCAAGAAAGAGATGTGAATTGCACATGGCTATGAGGTACATAAATGCATGACTATAAGAAAAGTGGGGATTTTATCCTTTTTTATTATTATAACTTAGGGAAGTAAATATTATTGCCTCATATGCTTGATGACATGATGATTTGGAGTGAGCATGACTAGGTGAACCTACACATAAAGGTTGCTAGGAATCTAGGAGCTAGCCAATTGTTCACTCAGTGTGGTTCATTGAAGTTTCTTCAGAAACCCATATTGAGATTACAGGATAGGTTTCTGCATTTTTTGATATACTGCTACAATGTGGACTAATAGATCATGGTGATTTGTAGGACTAATCTGGCGATATCAGCCCATACATGTGTTTACTTTGTGACTAGTTCACTGCCTCATAGGGAGTCTCCACCACATCCAATGCCACCTAGGCATGTGAATATCCATCACTGGGAAGAGTATGATGCTCTCTGTAGACCTAACCCTTATCACAAGGGTTATATCAAGGTTTTTGACATTGTGGATCTCATTGAGCGAGATGTTCTATCCATGATTATCATATTTGTGGGGTCTACATCACCCCTTAGAATATCAGAGCATGAGATAGTGATCCTCTAGCAGTTGCAGGCAGGCCACTTCTTTGATTGGGCTCAGTTTTTATACATGAGTATGACATCCCAGTTGGCATAGGTGCAATGTGGCACACTTTAGAGTTTTTTCCTATGCAGTAATTCTATGCAGCATCATGTAAAATAGGGTCATGATGCTATGTCCTATTTTAACAGTGTCAACATAGATTTCCAAAGACCCTCCTATGCGATGATGGGAACCTGTGGTTCCACAAGCTAGTGGTGGTGCTGCAGGGAATTATTTGAATGCCACTATGGAGAATTAGTGTAACTCCAATCCTAGGTTGATTTTGGAGTTTCCCTGCCATGGTGTGGTATGTATTTTTGCATGTGTAGGTATGCTTTTTACATGATGATGTTGATACCATATTTGTTTACGTGTATATGCGGAGCCAGGCAGATGATGACTAGCCTACTTGGTAGGCCATGATCTGAGATGTATGGGTATCAGAGGGGTGGCACCCGTTCCCTAGAGATCGAGGGATTTGAGGTCACCTACTGGGTTTGAGCAGTCAGAACAACAGTGACAATGAGAGATTGGTGGACCTTCCGCTGACTGTAGCAGTGCAACGATGGTCAAGGACATAGAGTGGTGGCATGAGCATGTTGAGAAGGAAGAGGTGTGAAAGGTAGCTATAGAGGCCGAGATACAGAGTTACCAGGATACCTTGGGTGGATAAGACGCCCTGAATAGAGGGTTTCCCATCAAGGGTTGGACAGGGCTGGAGGAGGTCATCGTGGAGATGACGATGGCACTCAAGTAGGTGCATTGACAAGTGTTTCGACGTATAACTATGGAAGTGGCCATGGTTGGTCACATTCTCGCTCTTGATGTGGAGATTTCTCCACGGAAGAACTAGGGATATCTTTAGGTCTATATTTTATATGATATTATGCATCCACCATGGAAAGAACCAATTATGAGGATGCTCCTCTATGTTTTCACTTATTTATCCTAGTCATGGGCAAGTGGATTATATGGCTATTTAAGTACTCACGTATATTTGTTTGACATGTATTTATGAGATGATTTTTTTCCAGCTCTTATGATGTGTGATATTTGTCTATAGGTTTTGATGTATTTCAGCATTCTTTTGAGATGGATATTATTCTCATGATTTATGTATCTTGATGATTATATATATGTGATGAACTTCACTCTAAGATTTGATTAGCTATTCAATAAACTGCATTATTTTGATCCCTTGGTATATGTGTAAATGTGATAGTATTAAAATGTCTAACTAACCATTGTACATGCAAATATTTTTGAAAAAGGCATGAATCATGAACCTAAAATATCTTGTTCAACTGTGATACAACTAGCTAGGAAGAAAGGAATACATGCAGGTGATGAATATCTAAGTGGTGAGCATGACCCAAGAGACCTATGATGATGTCTTATTCAACTTGATTATTGGTATCTGACCCGAAGAGGTGTCCAGTCAGGAGAGCACATGGACTAGGATGCAACAGCCAGGTTTTGCGACCATCCAAATGCGTTGTCAACAAATCTGTGGTGATAGGTTGGCGAATGATCCATTTGTGACACATGATGAGAGATTCACCTTTAGAGTGAGTCCATGATGAGGTGGTCATCATAAAAATAAGCAATGGTGCATATGTGTACATTCTAGCATTTTATGGGTGAATGTTTTTGAGGTAGAGACTATTGATAGGATTTTTTAGGAAAGTCTTATCAAGCTCTGACAAGATGTATGCCCCCATGAGGAGGAAACATTTGATGATGTATGGGCCCCTCCACAAGGTTTCAAACTTCCCTGGTCCTAATAGTTCTTGGGAAAAATCATAGCGGAGGACTAACTTAGCCTCGGTAAATGTATGAGGGGTGACGTTTCTAGTTTTTAACCCCATACAAAAATTACTTGCATACAAATTCTAAAACACATAAAATAAAAAATGCGGAAGCATAACACATAAAACACATATACACAGAGATTTTCCCCTAGATCCAAAAACTCAGACTACCAGCTTGATTTTTCATTATATTCCTTTCAATGTTGCAATATATATTATACATGTTGAAGCATCCAATATCATGGATCGAAAACCATCGCGTCCAATACCATGGATCAAAAACCATTGTGTCCAAAAACATGTGAGAAAATCTTGCACAAAACCTTAGGTGGGTTCTCCCATCCTAACATAGGGTCCAAAACCAAAATTTTCAGGGGTGCTTCCCCAAACCCCATAAAGTCGGGTTACGGGTATTCCTCAAACCCCCTGTGACCCCTGATACACAATCAGCGCAACAACAGGGCGCTCTGCCCCCCCTCTAACCCCCTGGTTAACTATGTGGGCTAGTCATGGAAAGAATATAACACAACCCAACATTCTCCTTCTTATTGTTTTCTTTCCATAAGGGGCCACAAGAGAGCTTAGTCATTTTTCCAGCCCTGAAATGCCCATTGTCTCTCTACATGAAGGGAACTTCTCAGAGTTCACAGATTTTTTCAATGCATCTACAATATTCTTCAAAGTGTCCATGTTTACCAGCAACACCTTTTTGTCTTCTATCATATCCATCACAAATTGATACTAAACATCAATGTGCTTTGTCTTTGAATGATATGCGGGGTTCTTTGCCAAGAAAATTGCACTTTGGTTGTCACAGTCTATCCTTATAGCTCCGTGTACTAACCCCATACCTGAATACAATCTATGCAACCAAATTGCTTCCTTGCTTGCATGAGTGGCTACCATGTATTCTGCCTCTGTAGTTGATAGTGCCACTGCAGATTATTTCTTACTCATCCAACAGACTACACCTCCAAATAGGTTAAACACATACCCACTTGTAGATCTTCTTTGATCCAAATCTCCAACCCAATCTGCATCAACAAAGCCAGGAATATCCAACATTCTGTCCAATCCTAATCTTCCTTGGTAGCACAAACCATAATCACTAGTGCCACGCAAATACCTGAAAACCCCCTTCACTATTTTCCAGTGCTCCTTCCCTAGTTTTGACATAAACCTGCCCAATACTCCCATTGCATGTGCAATGTCTGGTCTAGAGCATACCATTGCATACATTAGGCTATCGACTTCACTTGCATATGGAACATGGGACATGTCCTCTTCCTCTTCTTGTGTCTTGGGACACTGTTCAGCAGATAACCTCACACCTACAGGAATAGGAACCTTCACCGATTTACTATCCTGCATATTAAACCTCTGCAATATTGTACCGACATACTTCCTCTGGTTTAACCAAAGCTTCCTCTTTGCCCGGTCTCTTTTAATTTCCATGCCCAAAATATAGTTTGCAGCACCAAGATCTTTCATGTCGAATTTGGAGGACAATTGGGTCTTCAAATCCTGGATAATTTCTTTGTCATTTCCAACCAGCAACATATCATCCACATACAAGACTAGATAAATAACACGGTCACCAATTAATTTAAAATACACACAGTGATCTGCTTTTCTTCTGGTGAAGCCAAGTCCCCGTATAAATGTATCAAATTTCTGATACCACATCCTTGGTGACTGTTTTAACTGATACAAAGACTCATGTAACTTGCATACCAGTTCTTTCTTACCCTTCATTGCAAAGCCTTTAGGTTTCTTCATGTATATTTCCTCTTTCAGATCCCCGTGAAGAAATTTTGCCTTCACATCCATTTGTTCTACCTCAAAATCAAAAGCAACAACAACAGATAAAAGTAATCTAATAGAAGTTACCTTTGCAAAAGGAGAAAAATAGCACCAAAATAAATTCTCGATGCCTAGGAATAACCTTTTGCTACCAACTGATCTTTGTATTTCTCCACCTTTCCTTCTGGATTTGTCTTCTTTTTGAACACCCATTTGCTGCCAATGGGTTTCCCTCCAGCTGACAACTCCGCCAGATCCCAAGCCTCATTTTTGTGAAAAGATGCCATTTCATCAACCATCGCCTCTTTCCAAAGTTTCCCATCCTCTGAATCTACTACTTCCTTCACAATTCTGGGATCATCGTCAGTAATAGATAAAGCAAAATTTGAATAGAAAGCAGATGGACTATACGTTTTTGGCTGCCTTCTTTCTTGAACTAATCTTCTCACACCCAGAGTTTGTGGCTCTTCATCTTCTGATTCCTCCTCTGCTGTAGAGTCTGATTTTTCCTCCTTAACCTCAAACTTTATATTGTTAGATTAATTTGGTTGGACTTTATGTTTAATAACATCTTTTACCTCTCTGAACACCACATATCAACTGTACACAACCTTCTGTGTGACTAGGTCCCAAAGCTTATACCCCTTTAAAGCATCCTTATACCTAATAATGATACACTTTTTAGATTTACTATCCATCTTGGTTCGTTTCTCCTTTGGAACATGTACATATGCATCACATCTAAATACCCTCAGATGTGAAAGAGAGTGTTTCTTACTAGTCCATACCTCTTATGGAGTCTTCTCCTCCAACGTTGATGAAGGTGACCTTTTGACCAGGTAACATGCAGTATCCACTGCCTTTGCGCATAATTCCTGTCCTAACTCAACACCACTGAGCAATGTCTTATTCATTCTTTCTACAACTCCATTTTGATAAGGTATATATGGAGTATTATTCTTTCATGCTATACCACACTTCTTACATAATTATTCAAATACCTTATTGCAAAACTCTCCACCATTATCTATGCTCAACACCTTTATCTTATTCTCTGTCTGATTTTCCATGAGAGCCTTAAATTCTTTTAACTTTTCAAAGGCTTCAGATTTCTTCTTATGGAAATATATCCATGTATTCCTTGATAATTAATCTATAAATGATACATAGTACACTAAATTACCCAGTGATGGAACCTTCACAGGTCCAAACACATCATTGTGCACAAGTTCTAATATCTGTTTCACCCTCTTACTACCAGAGGGGAAACTCACCTAATTTTACTTCCCATATACACAATTTTCATAGTTTTCAAAATCTAGAGAGCTATTACTCATACCTTCTACCATACCTTTACCATGAAGTATTTGAAGGCCCTTCTCTGCAATATGTCCAAGCCTTTGATGCCACAACATGGTCTTCTCTCCAGAGACCACTAGATTTTTTGCTCCACTTTTAGGAACCATAGAACTGTTCCACCCATCAATAACAGTGCTACCTTGTAGCTTGTACATAGTTCCAATGCAAAGTCCCTGCATCAATACCAGTGCTCCTCGAACCATCTTGCAGGTATCCTTCTTGAACATGCATTTTACACCTGCATCATCCAACTTGCTTACAATAATTAGATTTCTAGCTAATGTAGGATTATGTATAACACACGAAAGTGTTCTAACCCTTCCACCTTGTAACTTCAACTTTACTTTTCCACAACCAATGATTCTAGCCTTCCTATCATCCCCTAAGAAGACATCACCACCATTGTATTTCTCATACTTGCAGAACCACTCTCTATGGGGAGTGAAGTGAAAGGATGCACCTGAGTCAATCAACCATGCCTCATGATCTACATGTGTACTTGAAGAAGCCAAGTACACATCCCCACCTTCATCTGAGGTGGTTTTCACCTCTGCAGAAGGAGCATCATTAGATCCATTTCCTTTATTAGGAGCTTTAGATTACAGTCCCTTTTGTAGTGCCCTTCCTTTCCACATTTCCAGCACACCACCTTTACAGGTTTTCTTGGAGATTTAGATCTCCCTCTTGATTTAGATATCCCACTCAATGACTTATTTTTGTTTCTGTTCTGGGACTGTCCTCATACAGACAAGGCATCACCATTCTGGCTCTCCATATTTTTCTGTCTCATCTCCTCCATCAGAAAGGATGAGACTATTTCATCAAACTGCAAGGCAGTTGTATTTCTACCTATTGTAATAACCAAACTATCCCACGAATCTGGTAGAGAACACAACAAAATGATGCATTTATCTTCATTTTAAATTTTAATATCAACAGATAATAATTGACTTACCACAGTATTAAATGCGTTCATATGCTTTGTCACTGAGTCTCCATATTTCATCATCAAGTTATACAACTTTTTTAGCAGGGACAATTTATTCACTAGAGACTTAGATTGGTACAAAGTCCCTAACTTGTCCCACAAAGAATTTTCCATACCTTCCCCTGATACATTCAACAATATTGAATCTGAGACACACAATCATATTGTGCTCTTTGTCTTCCGATCCAAATTCTTCCATTCTTCATCAGACACTCCCGTTGGTTTAGTACCCAGATCTACCACAATCCACTAATATTTATCCACCAACAGATCCTCCATCTTGATTTTCCACAACTCAAAACTCTAACCATTAAATTTCTCGATCTCTATCTTTCCACTACTCGCCATCTTATTTTGCTACCAGAATTGATCTCGCAGATCTCCCGTTGAATAGGGTCTATCACAGGCCCAAGCGAAACCCCTCAGCAACAAAGGCGTCCCCTTGAAGCCAAAACAACTCTGATACCAAATGTAGGTTTTAACCCGTACAAAAATTCCCTACATATGAATTATAAAACATAGAAAATAAACAATGTGAGAGCATAACACATAAAACACATATACACGGAGATTTTCCCCTGGATCCTAAAACCGAGACTACCAACTTGATTTTTCATTATGTTCCTTTCAATGTTACAATACATATTTATACATGCTGAAGCATCTAATACCATGGATTGAAAACCATGGCATCCAAAACTATGGATCTAAAACCATCGCGTCCAAAACCATGTGCGAAAAAATATGCACAAAACCAAATGTAGGTCCACCCAACCTAATATAGGGTCCAAAACCAAAATTTTCCAAGGCGTTGCCTCGAACCCCATAGAGGGGGGTTACTTGCACCCCTCAAATCCCCTATGACCCCCCCGCTATGCAATTGGCACAATGAAGGGGGGATCCGCCCCGCTTCTAACCCTCTGGCTAACTACGTGGGCTAGTTGTGGAAAGAATATAACACAACCCAACACTCGGAACAACGCATGCAACAGATTCAGTAAGCAACAACTCAGTGCGCTGCTGACCTCAACGCAGTTCGAGAAAAATTGGAGGGACTCCGTGCAAAGATCGCCGCGCCGACTGAGTGACTTGAGGGTGAGTCATGATGTTTGTGTTGGGGCTTGTTGGGCATGGAATCCCCCCAAGTTATGTTTTGGGGTTCAAAGCCCAAGTTTTGACTGAATTGTGTTATAAAGCTCCGCTAATTGCGGATGCGGAAGTATGTTAGAGTCACAGGGTTGTTCACCCTAGTTTTGTTATATAATGTCAGCCTACCAATGGTCCATGGACCTTGGGATTGTATAAATAGAGCAAGGTTCTAAGCGTAAAAGAAAACGAAGGGATAGTAGAGAAGAAAGAGTCTAAGTATCTAAGTGTGTCCTTGGGTCTTGGAGTAGGAGAAGACTTTGTATCTGAGTGCGTAGGGCAGAGTCGAGTCTGTAACCAAGGAAGAAATTAATAAAGAGAAGTTTTATCATAATTATGTCTATCTGTTCTTGGGTTATGGCATGTTTGATATAATTTGCGAATATACTATTTATTTACTACGCACACCTGTATGAATGGTTTATATTGTTAAGTATAACTTAAAGCATGCAAGTAGGCTAACATAATCAACTAACATTGGAATAGCAATAAAGTCTCGGGTAATAATGCAAAAGCACAACTGTCAGCCCTTGAGTAGGGGTGCGCGAAGGCAGTATCTCAGGTTGCGAGGTATGGGAAAGTGTGTGAAGCAACTTATGTGCAGAGTCGAATCGCAGACCACTTGAACTCATCAAACATCTCCATGGTGTGGAAACTTGGTTCTAACACCCTCCCATACGACTTCGAATGAGACCTCAGTCTGCACTCCATGGACTATTGCCGAAAGGGCCAGTAGTATTGGGATTTGTTTGGCTAAATCACCTCTGAACCTGGGTCAGGCCCCAATAAGCCAACAAGTCTGTAACTGTAGGAAGTATTAATAAAGAGAAGTTTACCATATTCTTGTGTATCTTTTCCTGCTTTACGTATTATTGGGTATAATTTGCAAGTTTACTATTTGTTTGTTGCTCTAACTTATATGCATGAACTGTATAAATAAATATAACACAAGGCTTCTACTTATGCAAAGATAACTAACTGGTGTAAGAAGGCAATTAAGATCTCAGGTGTGATTTAGAGAAATAGTGCAGAGCATTGATCCAACAACATGAAAGCCCCACAGCCCCTAGTTAGGGCTTCATGAAAGTGAGTCTATCAGGGCGTGAAGGCTAGGGAAGTGTGCGAAGCAACCTGCGTGCTGAAACTAGCAGTTGGACCAAATCAGCCTCTCAGACATCTCAAGGGTGCGAAAACCTAGTTCCAACACCCCCCATACTACCTCGGGTGAGACCTCATTCCGTGCTCTGTAGAATGTTTCTGAAAGGGCCAGTAGTATAGGGATATGTTTGGCTAATTAACTCCTAACCTGGGTCAGGCCCCTATAAGCCAACAACTCCCTTAGCAGAAGATTTTCCCAAATATAGCCCATAAAGTTCACCTTAAATGCCTCGTGCCTGCTCCATTTGGTCTCAAACCAAGAATCACATCGTGAATAGTGACTATAGTGCCCACATTCCACCTAACCCGTGCGACAGTGCAATTACCCTTGCGCTGTCACGGACCCCATGACACCTCACTACTGCGCGTAGTCCTGACATCATGCAACTCTCAAGTAAAGTATTTTATAGTCCTGTGCCTCCTTTAAGTTGCCTGGAGCGCTAAGACTACGACTCCCACAGCTAGCCAGATGGCCAGGCCACCTGTGTAAGGCTTCATCCGATTACCGTTTACTATTCCTGAGAAGAGTTTAGCATTTAACTTCTCCAACTGCATCATGCCACAATTTGTGATTTCCTTAATAACATATGGTCCCATCCCATGCAGCAAACTAAGAATCTCTTGGCAGTGGTCCCCAAGTCTGTCAATGTAATCAAGCTCATCCTGCTCTATTATGACAATCTTTCTATCAAGAAAGTCCTTCTTTATTCCTTCTTCAAGCTTCTTGACTTCCGCTTCCACCATGGCACTTTTTTCCCTCAACCAAACTCTTTCATTCATGAGTTCTTGGAGCCTAATATCACCTTGCTGGATCTCTTCATCAAGTCCCAACCGTTCCTCTTCGAGCTCTACCAATGGCGTGAGCCTTTCTTCCAGGGCTCCATGGTCTGTTACCCCTACGAGCACCACTATGTGTGGACTAGACATTATAGACTCCATAGGCATTACGGCTTCTACTCAATCGACCAACCAGAAAGGCGTCTGTTCAGGTACACGCAGGTCTCAACGACTTCGCTGAGTGTTGCATACCTTGTTCAGCGCATTGCACACCTTGTCAAATTCTTTCGCATGGATAACCTTCTACACGAGTGTTCTTCCCACATATTGTCTGTCCAACCTTAAGATCCAGTTGCACGTCTGTCCCCCCCAAAACATGCTTATTGATCATACCTCTCAATGTGTAGTCCATGCGCATTCGCGTAGGTTGTTTTCCATATGCCTATATCCACTTGGCTAGATGTGCGTGTGGATCATCCCATCCATCATACTTGTCCATTAGTCACATAGTAGGCTTCCCAAAATGCGTGTGCATCATTCTCCTACATTCGCGCTAGTTGTCAAAGCTCCCTTTGTGCGTACCTCACCACCTCGCAGGCGTAGCGCACAATACCCAATTCAAAGCCTAGAAGCATTGCTTTTCCAACACTTCTCTTTCAAATCTATCCAAGAAGGTATCTAACTCACTTATCCCATCATAAGTAGGTAGGTCTCTTAATTCTGTCGATACGCAATGCAGTGACCTTGTCATCATATTACAATTCAGTGTAGTCACTTCATGTAACCGATTTTGCCATCACTCCATTTCCTCATCTCAATCCGTACTACAGGAGCTCTCATGCTCCCATGCAAGCCACCCATCCGCAGTGGGATTCACCCAATCCTGGTTTCATGTTGTTATCTTATAGATGCAGTCCAAATAATCATCGCTTTCATAGTCGCACACCGGCTCTGTATAGTGCGATCCTTCAACAAGGTCTAGAGGTATAACCATGCGTAGTGACTTTTTTTCAAAA
This sequence comes from Pinus taeda, assembly GCA_000404065.3. NCBI lineage: Eukaryota > Viridiplantae > Streptophyta > Pinopsida > Pinales > Pinaceae > Pinus > Pinus taeda. The sequence continues at coordinate 63,805 of APFE030677711.1, forward strand.
ATCATCTTGCGCTTCTTCAAATTAATCACCCCATTCATTTCAGTGGCCCAATCAATTCCTAAGAGCACTAGGTAGGGATTGCTGTCATCAACAATATATATCACTTCAAAATCTACTCGTACACTTTTTCCCTCAATATCCACAATGATTCCCTGTAATCGCCCCATGGGTATTATCTTCTGCTGGTTTGCCATTCGTAGCTGAATAGGAGACCACTGTAGTGTAGGCCTCCCCATGCAATCCCATGTCTTCTTCAGTAGAACATTCGCATTCGATCCTAAATCTAGAATTACTTGGTCCATCTCATATTCTCCAATCTGCACGGTTAACCTCATTTCTCTTCCCATCCTTGTCTTATGTTTTCCAATATTCTAGACTACGCGTGGTTCTCCTGGCACGGTCCCAGCGCATCTATTAATGAGTTCCTGTAATCCTTTTACAACTTTACTATCACGCAGTAACTTCATGCACGTTTCCAGGAACGTTGTAAGCATAGGTGGGTCCATCTCCAGCTCCGGTTTATCTTTGCTTCCTGAAGTGGAGGTCTCCGCGAAGCTCTTCTTAGCTTCCATGAAAGTTTCTCAAGCACGCTCCAAATCAAACTCCGCTTCTTTCGCTAGAGCTTCACAAACCCAAGTACTATCTTCAGGCTGTTTGCCTTTGTCATCTCCTGTCACGATTCCACTTTGGAGCACAATGTTCACATTTGGATCTTCCTCGTGTGGCTCATACCTCATCATCTAGAGGTTCTAAGTCGAGGGAGGTGGTAACGCTCCTTTGTCACGTATCCTAGCTATCAGTGTAGGACAATCTTCCATCTCATGATCAAACAAGGTGCAATATAAACACAACGACCATGTTGGATTCATACAATCGCGGGCATAATGTCTCGGCCCTCCGCAATTGTAGCATAATCATCCCATTCATTTCAGTGGTCCAATCAATTCCTAAGAGCACTAGGTAGGGATTGCTGTCGTCAACAATATATATCACTTCAAAGTCTACTAGCGCGCTTTTTCCCTCAATATCCACAATGATTTCCTATAATCGCCCCATGGGTATTATCTTTTGTTGGTTTGCCATTCGTAGCTGAATAGGAGACCACTGTAGTGTAGGCCTCCCCATGCGCTCCCATGTCTTCTTCGGTAGAACATTCGCATTCGATCCTAAATCTAGAATTACATGGTCCATCTCATATTCTCCAATATGTGCGGTTATCCTCATTTCTCTTCCCATCCTTGTCTTATGTTTTCCAATATTCCAGACTACGCGTGGTTCTCCTGGCGCGGTCCCAGCGCATCTATTAATGAGTTCCTGTAATCCTTTTACAACTTTACTATCACGCAGTAACTTCACGCACATTTCCAGGAACATTGTAAGCATAGATGGGTCCATCTCCAGCTCCGGTCTATCTTTGCTTCCTGAAGTGGAGGCCTCCACGAAGCTCTTCTTAGCTTCCATGAAAGTTTCTCGAGCATGCTCCAAATCAAACTCCACTTCTTTCGCTGGAGCTTCACGAACCCAAGTACTATCTTCAGGCTGTTTGCCTTTGTCATCTCCTGTCACGATTCCACTTTGGAGCACAATTTTCACATTTGGATCTTCCTTGTGTGGCTCATACCTCATCATCTAGAGGTTCTAAGTCAGGGGAGGTGGTAACGCTCCTTTGTCACGTATCCTAGCTATCAGTGTAGGACAATCTTCCATCTCATGATCAAACAAGGTGCAATATAAACACGACGACCATGTTGGATTCATACAATCGGCGGGCATAATGTCTTGGCCCTCCGCAATTGTAGCATAATGTCCAGGTCCTCCTCTGCCTCGGCCTCATTCGTGCCCCTGAAATCTGGTTCACGCCACTCCTGTATTCTAGTCTAGGGGCTGCGATTCAGCCTTAACTCTATAGGTGGGAGTTCTATCCATCATCAACTCATAGCTCCTACAAGTGCACTCATTGTGTCCCACCGACCTACAAAAGTTAAAGAACAATTGCTGTGAATTTTGTGTATACTTTTGTAACAAATGACAGTTGCCTGTAGCATGTTTTCCACCTATTTGGAAAATTGCGCACCAAAAGGCAGGTGCTGCACTAGGTTCTACTTGTGCTTCCGGCCTTAACGACATTGGTCCTCCTCCCGAGAGGTAATTTGTGAACACTAGGCAGTGGTCCTTATCATGAGCCTGACCCTTTCATTTTACGCACCGCACCTCTTCGTGCACTTTTGGTTGAGCTATTCTATCCTGTTTCAGGCTCTGCATCTCCAAGCATAAATTTTTCAACTATAGATGGATCTGTTGAACTCCCAAGTTAGGATCTTGCATTAAGGTCTCATGAAGCCTCATCACGATCTCTAAGGCCTTTGCTAAGTTGTTAACTTTTGCTGTGATAGCGTGCTCCTTAAATGTGGCACTAGTGATGCTACAAACCATTCGCGATGTTGTCCATCCATCAAATTCATATTAGCTTCATGAATAATACACTTCAACCTCTGATCCAACTCCCAAGGAGTCTCACCTGGTAGCATCGTGATTTCTTTGAATCCAATGATGGACTGTGCTTCAGACTTTGGCCTGCTAAATTCTCTATTTAGCACTGCTTGGATATTCGCGATTCCTGCAATTGGATTATCATTAGAGTGCTTAATATACCAGGTCTGCGCGCAGTCCTGTAGGGCACTAACCAATGTCACTTTCTTTAGATTGTCATCTGTAACTCCCTGCGCTTCCCATATGACTCTTACCACAAACAAAAATTGGTCCGGATCCTCATTTTCCAATTCCTTGAACACAAGAAACTTTATCGTGCTTGCCATATTGACTGCGGTGGTGGTGGAGGCGGTACGGGTGAAGATGGAGGTGAAGGCGGTGAAGTTGGTGGTGATGTAGGTGGGGGTGGTATTTGCAGAATTATTTGCCTTATCAGATCGATCGCACTTCGTGGTGAGACCTTCGCGAGTTCTTCCTCATCCCTCGCGGAGGTGAAATCAAGGGGCTAATTTTTGGTCCCTTATTTCCTTCGTTCCTGTAAGTTTTTCCACTTCGCGTAACCCCGAACATCAAGGTAATTGCATAACCATTTTTTCACACAATAACATTTTAATCCAAGTATTCAAAGAATTTATGTACTTACCTCGCGGTCCATTGAAAAAGCATCACTCTACCTCATTGTAGCTCACTGAAGTGTCAATCGCGAACTCAACAATGAACCCTCCTATAATTCGATCGAGCCAGTGATCAATGGTGCGCGCAATCTTATCCTCTGATGCTTCCAACATTCGCACTAACTGTGGGGTCCACACAATAGGATTGTCAAGTTTCCACCTTCCTTGGCTATCTGCTAGCTTCGCGATCCACTCGTACAACTTAGTAGGAAAAGACGCGAAGAAGATTTTGTGGATATCTGTGTATAGGTAGCAGTCTAACCAATCTTATTTTTTTAGTCGTGGGTTCCTGTTCTCCTTGTGATGCAGGAAAGTGTTCCCTCTACGAACAGAGGCAACCCCTCTAGCCCTAAAGTGGGTCTAGTCACAAACAAGGACAGATCAACAATAGCTTTCCTTAAACAGTTTACAATTGGAGGCCTACCTCAACCGATGGTCGATGGAGTTCCATTGTGCTGCTCCAGCTTCCACTTCCTTCTCCTCAACGAGTGATCAACTTGAAACACAGCAAGGGAAATACAACAAAGCACGTAACCGGATACAACAATGAACTATTTACTCACAAAATCAAGAAGTCATGAGCTATCAAGTACATTACATACAAGACATAGGAAAACATCATTGATTGCATTAATAATGAAATAAGAGTTAGCTTACAACCAAAGTCTTGACGTCACAAGCCTTCTCAGAAAGAGTACAGCCAGCATGTTCTTCAAGCATTCACTCTTTGAAGATGGATCTCCCAACATACAAGAGCTCTCTCACTCATAAGTTTTACATAAGATCAAGGGCACTTCACAACCTTGCACAAGCTATCAACAATCCCACACTTATCACTCTCACACCAGCTATCTAGCAAACTCACAAACACTAACAACACTGCTCCACTAGCCAACTATCAGGAACTAGCCATGAATATCAATGGTGAGAGTTTAAATAGGAGAAGGAGCCTCCATGAATGGGGGAAAGAGGAGCTTATCACTAAGGAAGGTAGCACAATTGAAGGAATTGCCACACCAGGAAGGGAAAGGTGACACAAACTAGGCCAACAACCAGGCCTGGAGTCATCTGGAAGGGCAACTGTTGGAACAATTCGCCCAATCTTTATCATTGCAGGTACATCACTGAGGTACAGCGTTGACATCGCGAGTGAACAATGTAATGAGTAAGATCATCGCTGAAGGAAACACATAGACCTCGTGCTGGTGCATAAAATCGGGCCATCGCGGGAAGTAGATGTACTTCTGCGCTGGCGATGCGAATGGACTGTTCATGAGCACCTTTCAGCGCGTTTATTAAGCCCATAGTCGCAATGAGGCAGTTAACTTTGGAAAAATGGGTCAATTGGCAGCATAGAAGAGCATTTGTCTGTGATGGGCATGTTTGACTTGGTCACATGACATAGTGGAAAGAACCGGGAGTGAAGGCGGTGATAAATTACTGTGTAACAGATGCCCCCTAAAGTATGAAGCCCGAGAGTGTGGGAGGGGTGAAATGCTTTACAAAACAACTGAGCTCGAACACCGTCTGGAAGAACCTGCATGCAAGTACAATATCTCTGATAGTGGAGTACATGTCATCTAGGCATGGACGCAGCCATCTAGCTAATGAGACCATGATAATGATAAAGGTATGGTCGCAGCTATCCATGAAGACTCAGGTATGGGCGCAGCCATCCATCAATGAGTCATGTAATCACGAACCAATCCACGTAGCCCGAGTGTGTGTAATCTGAGCCTGGGTTCTTGAATCCAACCGACGATAGTACAAATTCTAACATGCGAATAGAGGTACTGAAGTCGAGCATGAGAGAAAATCACTTGATTACTGGTTAATGATGTAAACCGTTAACAAGCGCGAGAGAAACCACCAATAATGCCAATGGTTCTCAAGGTACTGTCTTGTACAATCCACGAAGTGTGAAGAAGGAGCTGAAGTCGAACACTCATGGAATCACCTGATCGAAGACCAATGATGCAAATCGACCGTTAGGTACGAAGAACTTGCCATTGAGGCATGCAAGCTCTAAGGTACCAAAGGGGATCTCTAGATCAATCTTTTGGATAATGAGCTGATGTCAACATGAGACGACCCGTCGCAGGAGGGCCATAATGTTTCCCCCATCAACGACACAAGATAAGGAACAAGTGGTAGATGGTAAAATAGAGTATCAGAGAAGGAGACAGAGGTGTAAACTGCAGAAGGATTATACTCTTGAACATGTCAGCAACACGACTCTGGAGGGTGGCAGCATTCAGGTACCAAAGGATCAGAGGCTTAATGACAACAACATGAATCAGATGGAATGAGGCTAAATGATAGCCCAAACCCACGGAAGGCTAAATGATGATGTATGGAAGTCCCAACCTGACAAGAAGCAGAAGTGTCGATGTTCAAGAGTGACTTGCTGCCATAGACAATCGATGATAAAACCTGTTATTGATTCCAACCTAGTGATAGTTTAACGAACCCTAGGGAGGAGAAGCTCGGGTCTTGTCATGGTGACGAGTCCAATGTCGTTAGAGTTTAACTAGTCTAACATAGGTAAAACTTGGAGTCTTTTTCATATTTAGAGAGTTTGAAAAAGACACGAAAAAGAAAACTCCAGGGGGGTCCTTTTTCGTAAAGTTGTGTCTCTCGAGCCCGAAAAAGTATAAAACGATACTCGAAAGAACCGCTTGACCATTGCGATCAAGGAATACTTTTCATGATTAGTGATCTTGACCCGAAAAAGTAGAAAAGCGATCGAAACCACGTCGTTTCGTAACCAATAACGAGCCTGAAATGACAAAAGCCCGACAATCTTTTCTCGTTTACACGGTCGAAAAAGAGCTTAAAGCAGACCTCCATTTTTGTTTTCTTTAACGAGTCAAAAATGGAAAAAATACTCGGCAATCTTTTCATCTTTTACGAGTTCGAAAAGAGCTTAAAGGTGACTTGTCCTAGAGGAATGAGTGGTATAAAGCGTAGCAACTGGTTCCGGAAATGGTGGAACTACTCAAAACATGTAATGGTCAAGAGGCTGGCTAATAAAACCTCTCATTGTTGCGGTTCCTCAGGAAAGGAAAAACAACCAAGTGAAAGCATATGATCGGCCAAAGAGATGGTGGCAATGGAATGAAACAACCAAGGCTCATCTAGCAGAATTTAGCGGATAAACGACAATCATGAGATGTAAATCAAGTATGGGTTCATTTTACACAAGCTTGAACCATGGAGAAACTCTGCTTGGATTTAGTTTCATGTTTACACAAGCTTGAAATGAAAAACTATGCTTGTTATGAGTTCACATGCCCCTAGCATAATGATGCAAATCGAGGTACATGCCCCCAAGCTTCATTGCATTCAACGAGGTGGATGGAATGAAGGTTGACTTTCAAGATCTTGGAAAGACTCGACTTGGATTTTACGAGATCTTAATCAAAGAATCGATTTGGAAAAGGGAGGTGTTTCATTTTTTAATGCGGTTGACACAGTAAAAGAACTATCCTCATAACCCTTGTTTCATTTTTAACGAGCTTGACACAAGATTAGGAACTATGCTCGAGACTCCTTGTTTCATTTTTTAACGAGCTTGACACAAGATCAGGGACTATGCTCGAGACACCCGGTTTCATTTTTTAACGAGGTTGAGATAGGAACAAACTATACTTGTGACCCCTTGTTTCATTTTTTAACGAGGTCGACACAAGATTAGAACTATCCCTGGGACACCCAGTTTCATTGGCCATATGAGAACATGGCTCCCAAGAGGTCTTCGCGGGATGGAAGGGACGCACTCTGGGAGGAATACATGTCATGAGGCACTAATGACAGGTCGGGTTCCAATGCCCCCAGTACATGATGTACAAGACCATCTACATGATCATCAGCAGAGGCGGAGACAGAACGGGTAGCCACATAATTGACCTAGGGTAAAGAAGGTACTGCTTGCGAACAAGAACCAAGAGGGGATGATTACTACGCAGGAGGCACCAGGGGACTAAAGAATGATAATTGATCTATGGTCACCATTCTTCCATTGTGTGGAAAACAAACCATAGGGAAAAGTGAAGAGACAAGGGCCTCCATGGCATAAACATAGTCACGGCCAAGGAGAAGACTGAAATCTAAGGCACCTTGGATAATCAGTACGTCTATATAGACGGTTTCGCCTCCCAAAGTAACAGGGAACTTTGGAAGGATCCCTAACGGTTGACTGGTTCCTCCATCAAATGCTAACAGATTCTGTGCGACCGACACAAGCTGTGGGGAGCCCAAAGCTTGCCAAGTAGTGGAAGGCATAAGACTGATAGATGCACCCTCATCCAAAATAGTGCCAGGTACTGCCTCATCATAGGCATGTACTGTAATCTGGAAAGGCACATGGGATAGAAGGCGGAAGGCGGTCAAATGACTCCAGTCGAAGGAAACGACTGAACTAGTTGGTGGGCGAATCGTATGATTGCCCCCCTGCTCTACAGGAACCGAAGAAGGACCCTCTTGACTAGTGGGGATAGGAGGGTCGTTTTCGGACTCATGAGAATCTGACGAGACAAGAAGAACATGAGCATGATGCTCTTCCGAAATAGAGTGATCAACAGGTGGTGAACCCAAGTCGACACTCTCTCCAACCAATGGTTGGTCTGGAGCAGGCTTAGCACAGCTAGGTTCAGAAAGAGTAGCACGGACAAGAGAAGAATCTAAGACAATCTCTTTGTCAACGGGGAGAGGGTCTGAAGAGAGCCTCTGATAACCAACGGGAAGTTGGGGTGAAGACGCTGTAAGACTTTCCAAAACAATGGAAGCTTTATCCATAAGTGGACAAAGGTGAAGGGGATGGTTGCCTTCACATAGTCTACAGGGGAATCGAATCTTCCCTTTCTTCTTACCATTGCCAGTTGATAGGGTAGCATCGCCATGAGCTTCAGAGGACGATGATGGACGAGCCGGATTGTGAGACCATACTTCTAAGATCCTAGGAATGCCAGGACAATCACGAAGAAGATGGTCACCCTTGCACAATTTACAAGGAAACTTAACCTTCTGCGGAGGAGTAGAAGGTGGTCCAACTTGAGATGTACTCAGAGCAGTAGCTACACAGGTGGCCTCGCATTTATCAGACTTTTTCTTCTTCTTCATCTTCTTTTTCTTCTTCTTCTTAGTCTCCTAGTTACTAGATGTGAAAATTTCACCAGGCGAAGGAGGAGAGGAGGAAGAAACAGGGGAAGAAGGTGTAGGCTCAACCTTGGAATCAACGTGCTGTGATTCAGATGAGGGAGACAGTGGAACAGGAGTCATGACACTTGGGACCACCGAGGTTGAAAATAACCACACGGGCAAACTCATGGTTAACCCAAGCAAAGACAATGTTGCCATATATGGAGCACCGACATTTCCGAATGGAGGAAACGGACCAGGATTCCCATCTAGGGGAAGACCTTGGCCGGTAGACTCGGGGAATGTTGCCATCGAGAACAAGCCTGAAAAACACTCTTCTTAAAAACAAGAACTCAAACCGTTACCAGGAGTATTTCGTGGGTAGTAAATTTTATGAAACAGGAACAAAACTTGACCTTTTCATGTTTCAAGAGTCGAGAAAAGGATGAAAAGGTGACTCTATCTCTTTCAAGGTTTAATGAGCCTGAAAGGAAAAGTGCTCAGATGGACCTTTTCTTTTAAGGAGTCCGAAAAGGAACGAAAGTGACTACTCTGGAGAGCTAGGCAAAAGGTTTACCAAACAACCCGTAAAATTGCATATACACCTTGGCAGTCATATGAAAACCAAGGACTTTCTGTACAACAGTCAATCATCCCAAATGCTGTGTTCAGTGCATTACGGTTTGCAAGCCGGCAGACACGGCTTCTTAGGGATAAAGGATGATAAACCTAGTGGGGTCTCCCAAAATATACTCGACAGTACGTTGGAGCTCAATTCCGTACTAGACCGCTATTGAGTCACAGAAGGAGGAATCACCCAACCTTAAGTGAAAACAATAGTGACTAGGTTTAACGATGCCAGAGCACATCCCTAGCCTAGACCTCGAAATGATGAGCGTTATGTTCCGATGCGTTGTTAGATTTATTCAGTTTGTTTTAAGGTTGATCTTGAATTATGTTTCAGTTTTCAGGCCCTACCATATGTATTCAACAAATCCTAGGATGCAGCTAGAATGAACGAAATCTCTTTTTCTTCAATGAACACCTATCTACAGGATGGTAGAGAGATCATTCCCAAACCAAGAAAACCAAGACAAGCGAGTGCAAACACTAAAAAAAAACAATGCATCAATACAATAATCTCACGATGTATCGATACTACTAATGAAAGATTTAAAATTCGCTTTCCAATTTTTCAAACATGAAAATTCGTAATGCAAATGGACTTTCACTTTCATATGCTAAATGAATGCAAACTTCTGATTCTCTTTTTGTGCTTTAAATTCAAAGAAGCAAACAAGCAAGTGTGAACTGATTGATCCAAACAATTGTGAACTATGCTTGGTAGTGAAGAAATCGAATCAACATAAAAAATTGGTTCAAAAATCGACACTAAACAATCAACACAAAAACAAGCTAAGGGAAAGGCTCAATCAAAGAAACAAGAAGCCACAAACGAACCTTGAGAAAACAAGCAACCAAGCCAACAGATTCAAGGAACTTGAAATAGTGATCTAGGTCACATAAGCAAAAGAAAAGATTCATTCAACAAAGCTCACAAGAAAGTGCCTCAACCATGGACAGTGAAAAACAAGTCATCAAGCAAGCGGGAAAAGCAAGGGACCAGTAGGAATGATGGACTCAGGAGGCAGAATTGAGAAAATCAATTCTACAGCAATCAGCGGGTAATACACAAGCAACAAGCGCTGATGAAGCACTAGCCGCAGCGACAAAGTGATGTCAGCGCAGAAGTACATGACTTTTCTGCGATGGTCCGATTTCCAGAACCGTCGCGACTGTTAGGCATAATTACACTGAACAGGATATTACAAAAGGGTGATCGCGATGACAGTGCGACTGTTAAAATTAAATCCGCGATGATGTTCAAAACAGCGACAGGCGAACAAAAACTCCCAAATCAAAAATAGCCAATCCTTTAATCAAATAGGGGTATTTCCCAAATCCACCTAGGAAACTCAAAGGACTGGTAACTAATCCTCAAAACTTCAAAAGAGACCAAATCAAAAAAATCAAGGCAAGAGCAAACAAGAAAAACAAAGGCCAAAACTCCTTCCCAGCGAAGTCGCCAATTTGTGATGCAGGAAAGTGTTCCCTCTGCGGACAGAGGCAACCCCTTTAGCCCTAGAGTGGGTCTAGTGACAAACAAGGACATATCAACAATAGCTTTCCTTAAATAGTTTACAGTTGGAGGCCTACCTCAACCAGTGGTTGATGGAGTTCCATTGCGCTGCTCCAGCTTTCGCTTCCTTCTCCTCAACGAGTGATCAACCTGAAACAAAGCATGTAACCGGATACAACAATGAACTATTTACTCACAAAGTCAAGAAGTCATGAGCTATCAAGTACATTACATACAAGACATAGGAAAACATCATTGATTGCATTAATAATGAAATAAGAGTCAGCTTACAACCAAAGTCTTGACGTCACAAGCCTTCTCAGAAAGAGTATAGCCAGCATGTTCTTCAAGCATTCACTCTTTGAAGATGGATCTCCCAACATACAAGAGCTCTCTCACTCATAAGTTTTACACAAGATCAAGGGCACTTCACAACCTTGCACAAGCTATCAACAATTCCACACTTATCACTCTCACACTAGCTATCTAGCAAACTCACAAACACTAATAGCACTGCTCCACCAGCCAACTATCAGGAACTAGCCATGCATATCAATGGTGAGAGTTTAAATAGGAGAAGGAGTCTCCATGAATGGGGGAAGGGAGAGCTTATCACCAAGGAAGGTAGCACAATTGACGGAACTGCCACACCAGGAAGGGAAGGGCGACACAAACTAGGCCAACAACCAGGCCTGGAGTCATCTGGAAGGCCGACTGTTGGAACAATTCGCCCAATCTGGATCATCGTGGGTACATCACTGAGGTACAATGCTGACATCGCGAGTGAACAGTGTAACAAGTCAGATCATCACTGAAGGAAACACATAGACCTCGCGCTGGTGCATAAAATCAGGCCATCGTGGGAAATAGATGTACTTCTGCGCTGGTAGCATGAATGGACTATTCATGAGTGCCTTTCAATGCATTTATTAAGCCCATAGTCGCGATGAGGTAGTTAACTTTGGAAAAGTGGGTCAATTGGCATCATAGGAGAGCATTTATCTGTGATGGGCATGTTTGACTTGGTCACATGACACAGTGGAAAGAGCCGGGAGTGAAGGCGGTAATAAATTACTGTGTAACACTCCTGTGTCATGAACTCGTAAATCCTTATGTCCAACCAACCTTCAATTTCCTTCTGAGTTGGATTCCAATGATACGACATTAGACATCTCTATGCAGATTCCGGTCCCGGCAATGGAACCATTTGTTGGTTTGAGGGGGCTTAACCCAGGTTCAGAGTTAATTAGCCAAACAACTCCCTACACTACTGGCCCTTTCGGCATCAGCCTACAGTGCGCAGACTGAAGTCTCACCTGATGCAGTATGGGGGGATGCTGGAACCAAGTTTCCACACCTTGGAGATGTCTGAGGAGTCAATTTATTCCAACTTTGCCTACCTTTGTGTAGGTCGCTTCGCGCATTGTCCTGACCTACGAGACCTTCGCGATCTGTGAGGATCACCTTTCTTGCAGCCCTAACTAGGGGCTAAGGTGCTTTCGTGCTGCTAGGGCAGTGATCTACGCTATTTCCCCAAGACATGTCGCGTATCTTACTTATCTTTTTACAATTGTTAGTTAACTTCGTGTAAACAGATACATTATCTCACATTTACTTAATCAACACAATCAGATATGTTTGTGCAACATAAAGACAACAAAAATGCAATTTATACCCTATATATTTGATACAGAAAATAGGAAATAAATACACAGAATTGATGTAAAACTTCTCTTTATTAATGCTTCAACAGTTACAGACTCGACTCGCCCTACGCACTCAGCTGCAGGGGTTCGCGCACTCGGCTGCGGACTACTAGGCCTCTATGCACTCAATTGTAGCACCTTCTCCTACTCTACGACCCAAAGATTCGACTTTAAACTTTCGACAAGACTCAATTCTTCTTCATTGCTTGACTTCTTCTTTTACAACTTAGAGCCTTGCTCTATTTATACAATCCCATGGTCCGGAAACCATGGGTAGATCTTTAAAGCCAACATTATATTACAAAATTGAGGGCAGACAACCCTATGATTCATTTACAATTTCACGCTCCACGCCCATAAATGCAAAGTATTTACATCAGATTTACAACTTTTAACCAAAAATTAGGCTTTAAGCCTCAAAACTTCCCTTGGGGGATCCCACGCCCAACAAATGTGCACGAACAAAACCCTCAACCGCTGGCCCTTTCGGCAACGACTTGGAAGAAGATCATAGTCTCACCTAAAGAGGTTATGAGAGGTTGCAGAACCATGTTTCTGCAGTTATAGGGATACTACGCTATGGCACCCATTTGTTTTCTTATGTTTTATACTCATCTACAACTTCGCATACATAAAATACTTAGTGCTTATACTTCACATATTTTCACTTATTACATAAACACATAAGAGAACAATATAACATGTATTTTTTCACATAAATAATTAAAAAACATGCATATCAGTACATATGAACAAAAATTATGAATACAAATACACAAGACTTCGCCAAAAGTTCTTCTTCTTTATTAAGATAGATCTTTAAGTACATACAACTTTTTGACCTGTGCACCCAGCTGCAGGTGGTCCGCGCACTCAACTACAAACTCTTTCAAGGCCTCCACACACTCTTTAAATACATTTCATTACTACAAAAACCATGGACCACATACCATGGACTCAACAAAATAACGAACTAACACCTAGATATCCATTATAAAATGAGGGGCTTTGACCCATCCCGAAACCCTAGACATTGCGTGGTGAATAGAACTTTGCGGACTCTGTGCACTCGACTCCTCAAAATGTGAAGTCTTTGACCAAAACTAGAACAAGTTGGGCTATGCCCAATAGGCCTCCAACACTCACATGTGACTTGTCCTGAGTCACGTAGCTACTGTGCCCTGAAACTTTTCTCTGATGCTCATGTCGGTGGCATTATATTGCTGAATTATATTTTCTACCTCACTTCTCCTCTTAGTGCACTTCTTCCAGTAACGCCTTAGTGGTTTGTCCGATAGTATTCTGTAGGACTTTTTTCTCCCTTTTTCATAGCTTCGTGAGCTTACTGTCAACTTCCTACGAAAGCTGGAAGGCCTCATCCTACCATGGTTGAGTCCTTTCTGTTAAAATCTGCTCTTTTCATCGAAGGTCTTCAATCTCCTTTTGAAGAGTCTTTCCTTCAGTGATCCTTGCGAGCCTCTGCGATACTAGTAAGTTCTTCGTGGTTGCCTGGATTTTGTCCAATTGCATCTGGTTCATATGGAGCTCCTCATCAATCCTTTGAATATTTGGATCCTCTTGCAGTGAGGTCCAAATCAACATGGTTTCATCCAGTAGTTTGGCACAGTCCATCGATGTGTTAGAGATGCCTTTCATTGTAGATTTCAAATAATTTTCCCTCTGCTCACGTACTTCCAGTGGCGTGATTGGCTTCAACCTCATTTGTAGCTCAATAATATTTAATTCATAGTCAAACTTCATCTCTACGAGCTTATTCTTTGAGTCTCTTATCACGAGGGCAAGCTTTGTGACCTTCTCTGTTGGTGACTCCTCTTCGTGGAACTTCACATCCGAAACCATGCTATAAGTATCTGCAACAAATTTTTCTAGTTTTTGTTGTTGTTGGCGTGCTCCATCCCTTTCCTTGATCAATTGATAAAGCTCCTTCTTCAACGAAGATCTGTCCTTTTTCACCTGGATGCTTAACAAAGTGTGCTATTCTCACTCCTCCAGTGAATCTGTAATACCTTGATGGAACTTGTGTAATACCTAAGTTGGCAGTGGGGAGATGGTCATGTTAACATGTTTCAACCTCATGCTTGTTCTCTGTTATCACCAAAAAATTGGTCATCTAGCCTAATTTATTAGATGGATCGAAGTATACCATGTAAAGCCAATTTTACCATAGTAAAATTGCTTTCGTTGTGAGAAATTACTTAATAAACCACCTTTTTCAAGTAATTTGTAGTTAAACCCATGAGGAATAATTAGATAAATCACTATTTATTTGATTCTAGGAATAATTAATTAAACCATTGTTTTATTATTATTCCTTGTCAAATTTGACCCAATCATGAAAAATAAACAGAGAAACCATTATTTATTTTATTTTTCTCTAAGAATAATTAATTATTATTCTTTGTTAAATTTGACTAAATCCCTTAGGAATAATTAAATAAATCCTTATTTGTTTAGTATTCCTTAACTAATTCATTGAGATGATAAATAAATCATTTATTTATTTATTATTTCTAAATAAATGTTTAAATACTTTTTCCCTCCTAAACAAATATAATAAAACATTCCAGGTGGTTATCCTCGGCAGATTCAAATTGTAACGCTTCACCTGGTATCTGCAAGGACCTCAATTTAATTGTAGGCTATATCTGTAGCTTTGACTGTAGTAGCTGACCTATCTCTGCTGGTTGTCTGGATGTCTGTGCTAGTACCTTTAACTCCATGATGCCCTGCTACACATATATGTCAAGATCTTTTTGTAGTGATCATTGACCTTTCTCTAGGTCTATGCTGTTGCTTCTTGGTGTTGGGTGTGGAGCATGATTGTTTAGAGGTCTTTGTTTCAGTTGGATGTATACCCCAGGAATTTTGTACACCCCTCCACACGGGGGGGCCGATCTCCCCCGGTTGGGGGGTCCGGGGGCCAGCGGTCCCCCGGCGGGGGTTTCGGGGGCAACGTCCCCGAAGCTAAAAACAAATGTAAAATTGCCTTGTAAAAGTATAGTAATTTCTAGTCAATTTGGGCCATTCATTAGGCAGATGATCTGACGGTAGGACTTATGTTTAGTTTAGGGTTTTTTTCCCTAGAAGGCAACCCCTCTCTTTGTATGAGGGCATTGTATTTGAGGCTGTGTAATAGATGCCTATTCTTTGAGCGAGAAACATAGAGGTGAGACTGTGAGAGAAAACATAGGATATTACAACGGATCTGCTGTAGGTTGTGTCTCTTCATTTTTGCTGGATAATAGAAAGGAAGGAATGGCTGTTCAGGGTGGACGTAGCCCAAACTGGGTGAAACACGTGTATCTGTGTCTCTCTTGTTTTATGCATTTTCTGTGTTTATATTTCTGCAATATTTTATGTGTTCCATTGCTTCGTAATATATAATTTTCTAACAACTGGTATCAGAGCCGAAGGTCTATTTGGCTGATAAACTCACAAGAAAGAAGGGTTCCTAGGTCGAGTGGGAGCAATGGAAAATGATGGTAAGTTTAGGGTCGAGAAATTTAACGGCCAAAACTTCTCATTATGGAATATGCAGATGGAATATTATTTGTATCAGAAAGATCTGTACCTACCATTGGGTGGAAAAACAAAGATGCCGATGGGTATGACAGATGAAGAATGGAACCTTCTCGATAGAAAGGCACTCAGAACAGTATGATTGTGCCTTGCAATGTGGGTCGCCTTCAACATTTCGAAGGAAACAACAATAGAGGGTTTGATTAATGCGTTGGAGAAACTATATGAAAAACCCTCGACCTTAAACAAGGTATTTCTTATGAAATGATTATTTAATATGAAGATGTCGGAAGGTGGATCTATTGCAGACCATTTAAATGATTTTAATACTGTTACAAGTCAGTTATGTTCTATAGGGGTAAACTTTGATGATTAAGTTAGAGCTCTGTTATTCTTGTGCTCATTGCCATAGTTGGAATGGTTTAGTAATGGCGATTAGTAACTCGGTTTCTGGATCTAGTACTTTAAAGTTTGATGATGTTGGTGGTGCTATCCTTAGTGAGGAAATGCGACGGAAAAGATCCAGTGAGACATCAAGTAATGATTTGAGTGCAGAGTCTAGGGGAAGAAAAATGGAAAGAAGAAAGAGCTCAGGATATCACAGTAAATCAAGGAAAGGCAGATCCAAATCGAGATTGGGGATAGTGTGCTGGAAATGTGGAAAGAGAGGACACCTAAAGAAAGACTGTAGATCTCGGAAAGGAAAAGAAGGAGATGCCCAACAAGAAAATCATCATGAAGAAAATGTGACAGGTGAGGTGTTACAAGATGCTTTGATTATTTCTTTTGAAAATATTACTGATTCCTGGGTGGTAGATTCAGGGGCCTCATTCTAGGCCACACCTGATAAGAAATCCTTTCATGACTATGTTCAAGGAGATTTTGGACAGGTTCGTTTGGGTGATGATAAAACTTGTAAAATTGTTGGAATGGGTAAGGTTCTCGTAAACAGCAGAATGGAAACCAATGGCTACTAAAGGAGGTAAGGCATGTTCCAGATCTAAAGAAAAATATGATTTCAA
>APFE030677711.1:96971-118378 GCA_000404065.3 Pinus taeda
GGGGGCCAGCGGTCCCTCGGCAGGGGTTTCGGGGGTAGCGCCCCCGAAGCTAAAAACAGATGTAAAATTGCCTTGTAAAAGTTTAGTAATTTTTAGTCAATATGGGCTGTTCATTAGGTGGATGATCTGATGGTAGAACTTATGTTTAGTTTAGGGTTTTTTTCCCTAGAAGGCAACCCATCTCTTTGTATGAGGGCATTGTATTTGAGGCTGTGTTATAGATGCGTATTTTCTGAGCGAGAAATAGAGAGGTGAGATTGTGAGAGAAAACAGAGGATATTACAGCGGATCTGCTGTAGGTTGTGTCTCTTCATTTTTGTTGGATAATAGAAAGGAAGGACTGACTGTTTGGGGTGGACATAGCCCAAATTGGGTGAACCACGTATATCTGTGTCTCTCTTGTTTTATGTGTTTTCTGTGTTTATATTTCTGCAATATTTTATGTGTTCCATTGCTCCGTAATATATAATTTTCTAACTTCTGGATCTTTTCACCAATCTCATTGATGTCGCCATCAATGAGGATAAGCAGTATCACACCCTTAGATTTGCTTGCCTTGTGTTTCTTTCGTATGCCCGATGTAGTTACTATAGGTACCCTCTTTTTGATTATGAATGATGATTCCTCTATTAGATCTACGTCACTGAGAGGGTCCTGGTTATCCGGTTTTGTCTTTGACTCTATTTATGGCTCTGTCTCTGGCTCTGGTTCCTCTGCTTCTTTTCTTTTTTCTATCCCACTTGGACCTGCACGCTGCACGGTGCCCCCTGCTCTTTCAGTGTCATCTATGGTTGGGGTCATCCATTCGACTGACCATTGTTGTATTATTCCGAGTAGGTCATCTTCAGTGACAAAGCATGGCAAAGGGTGCCATGCCTCCATTGGATCCTTCCATGCCTTTATGTAGACTCTGTGAAAATCAGCCTTGAATGTTGCGATGTTGTGGTACTGCTCATACAAACTAGGTGATAACCTGGGATACTGGTTCACCACGATGTGAAAATCCATGCTCAATAGCACAAAGAAACATTTGTTCTCCTTCGTTTGCAATGTCTGCTTAGTATGCCACAGTGAGGCATACCGCATGGCTTCACATACATCTATTTCAATAGGACGAAATTGTGAGTCCTTTGGCTCATTCCATGTGATTAGTGCAATGATCAAGATCAACCACGCGTAATGAAATTTTTTTCCTTCCTCCTACGCTTCCCAACAATCCTCCAAAAACTCCTTGCATCGGTAGTCGAACCAATTGAACTAAATTCCATCACTGCACTGCACATCCAAAAAAAATCTGGCTACGGGGACTTCGTTTCCTCTTTCCTCATTATTTTTCCTACTAAAATATGTGTGGCGAAGTGTACCCCTTGATCGCTGATAGAGTTGATATCCTAACCACGTGACTTCTTGATAATCTTGAACTTTTCTTTCATGGTCTGTTCCATTACCTTTTCTTGGTTCTTACCAATGAATTCTTCAGTGGGGTCCTTTCCTTGGTGAGGCAGTCCTGTAATCCTTTGTATTAACATTTCATCGATCTGGATCCTCGTCCCCATTAGGGAAATTTTGAGGTCTAAAATGGGCCTCCTAAGAAAAATGTACAACCAAAATAAACTTTATAAGAACCAATAGGATTCAATATGATGATGTCAACCATGGGGGATGATTCACCATTTTTGGAGTAACAAAGTAAAAAGATTAAAAAATAATAAAATAATAAAACTACTTTTTCAACTCGTATTTTTAACTTATCTCCCTAAGGTTTTACTCTAATTTTGAGTGAGAGTACTCGTTGGATGCAAAATTTAATTCCTCATCTAAGGAGTACCCATGTTGCATACTTTCAATGGACCATGCTACACGAAAAATGATAAATACATGAAAAAGATGATTACAATCACGTTTTTCATGTAGCAGGGTCTATCGAAAGTATTCAACAGGGGTACTCCTTGGATGAGGAATCAAATTCTACACCCAACAAGTTTTCCGACTCAAAATTTGAGTAAACCCATAGGGAGATAAGTTGAAAATACGTGTTGAAAAAATATTTTTTTTCTTTTTTTTTCCCTCTAAATTTTGATGATGTAATCTAATCTTATTTTATTATTTCCACTATTATTTTATAATTTCCTTAGGAGGCGCATTTTAGACCTCAAAATTCTCCTAATGCAACTAGAGGTTTCCATCATGCACCAATGCTAGTAACTGTTGCACACAACCTGTGTTGGATGTGCGTCTATTGAAGTGTGGCACATATAGCATATTTAACAAGCATGATTTTTGCAATCCTGTAGCCCACCGGTACAACTCCAACCTCGTAACTCTGAGTTCTAGATAATAGACCTAGTGTAGGTACATGCTCCACTTGAACTGTGGATATTTACTTTTGGCATTAAAGTCCTAATCCTCCATTTTTAATTGCGGGATTTTCCCCAAAACTTCACCTTCGAAAGGAACTTTCTCTGGTAGCAACAATGTGAATGTGCTAAACTTTGCATATTTTAGATATTTGGCCGGCTTGGCACTTGGTTTTCTTAGTGGTAAATATGGTGGCACTATAGAGGGAATTTTGGCACCCTCTATCTCTATTTGGGGCATCTCAGTTTCCTCCTCGTTGTCACAATTTCCTCTGGTTCTTCTTGTTGTACTTGCTTCCTTTCCTTCTCCTTAGGTTTCTTATCCTTCTTGGGCTTCATTTGCTACTCTTTTGTTGTCTTCTTCCTTGGGGATGTTCTTAGCTCTACTCCTTAGGCTTCAGTTGGCATTTTTTTTAGGTCTTTCCTTGGGATGTTCTTCTGTAACTACTTGTTTTCTCAGCAACCTCGCATGACTTGGGGACATGGGTACACTCGCTACTGTGGTTTTACTAATTTGTGCTTCCATGATACTTGCTAACCATTTCTTTGCAAATGCTCTAGAAATTTTGTCAAACCTTCTCTCAGACATATAGTAGCTCACTTCTCTCACTCTTAGTTGCAATTTCACAAAATGAATTCTCTAAAGAACAAAATGTAAAATGTGGCATGGAACATGCTTTTATAGCAAATTTGAATTTTGAACCCCATGAATTGCTTAGATTTTTCTCATTTAATGCAAGTATGGCTAGATTCGGACAACTATGCTTCATAAATGCGTTTCTCGCACGCCTTTTAACCACAACATTCCTTTAATGGTAGATTTTTCCTTCCAACAATCATATTTTTCAAGTTATCTTTGACAATTGTACAGTAATTTGCCCTCTATCACAGTTCTTTCAGATTTTGACATACTTATGAATATCATGTAGTAATTCTCATTCAGTTCGGTTTTTTTGGACTTTGACATACTTTGGAGTATTGTACAGTAATCTTCTTTGGTGAAGTACCCTTCTGCAGAGAAGTTTATAGTTCAGTTCCCACTTTGAACTGCAGGTGGCACTAAGGCTCTTCTCCTTTCATTTTTCAGTGTGAAGCTCCAAGGACATAGTCATCCCTATATACCTTCAATCTGCTACTGTTCATTTGTTTTAGAATCAGCTGACTGTTTATCTTCATGAGTTGAACTATGCCCCCATCAGAGACATGTTTAATGATATACCATCCTAACCAATGTGTCTTAAATTTTCTCGGGAACTTCGTGAATTTGCTATCATATAAGAGTACAAGATCTCCTTCCCGAAATATCTTTTACTTGTTGTGCCTATCATGCTAGGATATCTCTCTTTGTTTTTGTACTTGTTGGTGAAAACCTACTATAAATATGTCCTCTTCTAAGGCAAGCAATTGCACCGTCCTGTCCTCCATAATGTTGGAGTCTTCCATATTTGTGATAGCTCCAATTCTCAAACGTAACACAATATACCAACCACGACTGCATGAATGCTTCTTGTCCATATACCAACCTAAAAGGTGCCTATCTTGTCAATTTCTTGCATGTTGTCCTATATTCCCATAACACCGCTGAAATCCTTAGATCCCAGTCATTTATGTTCACATTGCACACTTTTATGAGTGCATCCTCTAGAATTTTATTGAAATCTTCGACTGTCCCATTCGCTTGACAGTGATATGGGGTACTTTTCTGCCGGTGTACTTGAAATTCCTCAGTTAATGCTTCAATGGCCTTATTCAAGAAATGTGACCCTTGACCACTCATCAATATCCTTGGACACCCAAATATGGACAAAATTTATTAAAAAATTAACTTCACGGTGGTATCTGAATTGCAATCCTTCACTCACTATGCCTCGACCCACCTCGTCAAATAATTAGTTTCAGTGATTATGTATCTTGCGTCGGTCTTCTTTCCTGGTGGGTTAATAGGTCCAACAAATTCAATAGCCCATTTGTCAAATGCTTGCAATTTCACCTGTGGATTTAATGAAATTTCATCTCTTTTAGATGGCCTTCCTGTTCTTTCACATATATCACATGCTCGACAAAATTCTTTTGCATCCTTATGTACTATGTGCCACCATAACCTAGCTATCAAGATTTTTTACGCAGTGACCTTTCCTGCATCATGTCCAGCTGTGATTCTCCATGCGCTTCTGCGAGAATACTCTGCCATTCATGTTCTGGGACGTACCTTCGCAGTATTTCATCTGGTCCCAGTTTGTACAAGTGCCTTGCAATCAATGTGAAATTAGCTTCTTTTACCACTAGCTCCTTCTTTTGATGTGTAGTGTACTCTACGGGCACCATTGGCCAGAAACTAAATAATATATGCGAAGTGATCATCTATGATACTGATTGTGAACAAATGCACATCCAGCAGGTTATCTTTGATACTTGTGGGTTATTCTCCTATCTCCAGTCTCAACAAATGATCGGGCCTGACATTCAATATTCCTGGATTGACTATAACTTCAAAATCATACTCTTGGAATAAAAACAACCATCGAAATTTTTTTCCTCCTAAAACAAGCTTATTCACCAAATATTTCAGCGTACAGTGATCACTGAACATCTTGAAATGTGCTTCAAACAAGTAGTGGCTGAACTTCTGTAATGCATAAACCATGACTAACCCTTCTCTTTTTTTTGTACTATAGTTATTTTTCGTCTTGGATAATATTCTGCTTGCAAAAGCTATGTGGTGATCAATTTTGCCTACTCCTAGATGTGCCAACACTATACCCAATGCTATGCAAGATGCATCGACATGTACATGAAATTCCTTATTCCAGTCTGGAAAAACTAAGATCGACGCAGTTACCATCTTCTCCTTCAGTATATCAGGACACTTCTGACATTCTTCATCCCATTTAAAAGTGACATATTTCTTCAATAACTTCTCCATTGGCGCAATTATTTGCATATACCTCTTTATAATTTTTTTTATGATAGCCAGTGTGTCCAAGCATTGTGCGCAATTGTCTCACTATTTTCAATGCTAGAAAGTTCACAATAACTTCTATCTTCGTGGGATCCACCAACAAACCTTGTTTTCACACAATATACCCCAAGGGTATGCCACAAGGTACACAAAATATACACTTTTTCAAGTTAAGTGAAATCTGATGCAACCTACATGTATCCAACATAAGCCTTAAGCTCACAATATGCTTCTTTAATAGCCCAAATACTGTCCAATCATCAAAGTAAACTTCTTAGAATTTGTGTGTGTACTCCTTAAATGTTGTGACTAAAACTATAGAAAATATGGCAGGCATATTCTTCAATCCAAAAGGCATCACTGTATACTGAAATGAGCCGAAACCTATTGCAAAAGTTGTCTTATGTCTATCTTCTGGCGCAATTCTGATATGATGGTAACCCGAAAATCCATCTATGAAAGAATAGGCCTCGTGACCTCCTACATTGTCCAATACTTCATTTGTAAATGGTGTACGAAATGGGTCATGCACACATGCATCATTTAGTTTCCTCAAGTAAACACAAATTATGATCTCTCCCTTAGTCTTCTTTTCCTGAACTATCATGGGACTTACCTATTCAGACTCTTTGACAAGCTCGATGATCCCTACTACTAGCATTTTGTCTAATTCTTCCTTCACCTTTTCCTTGTATTTTAGGTTCAACCTATAGGGTCTTTGCTTCACAGGTTTAGCATCAGGTTTCAGAGGTATCCTCATAACTCCTATGTCCCCTAATATGCCCTTCATTTCTGAAAACTTCGTAGGGAATATCTCCTGATATTCATGTAGCAGCTCTGTGATTTTACTAACTGTATTTGCGTCCCAATAGTCTCCAGTCATCGAAAACTTTGGGTCTTCCTTTGTCCCAATATTCACTTTCCGTGTTTTTACTGGCTGTGTTATATCTAGTATTTTTGGTTCTGGTCCAACAACTTTGTGATGTCCTTCTAATTCTAGTATATTAATATTGCACAAATATTCATCTTCTTCGATAGTGATATTATAACATTCCAATGCATTTTGTAACTGCGCAGCCCAATCATGTTTCCAAGTTAATGGAGCTTTATTCTCAAAAACCTTGGCTCTGATGACCTGAAGAGCCGAGTCTAGACATAGCCAATCATCTTCAAAACTGATTGTTAGCATGAACCCTTCAACCAAATCTGTCCAATTCGTAGTTCCATGTCACAGTTCTGTTTCAAGATACCAATTCATAGGAATTGTTTCTAGTGTGTGGATAAACCCATGTACCCACTCTTGTTCTGGAATTTCTTACCAAACTGAAGTGAAGCAATGAATATTCTCCTAGGGATCAACTGTACCATCATACTTTACTTCTAGTTCCGTGTTGATTGAGCCAAATCTGATCCACATTAATCTTCGACACTGATGCTAATCTGCTATTTTTCTTTTATGAGTACCCCACCATCTAGTAGGTGTAGCCTTCAGGGCTACATCCAAAGCTTGCAACCTCTATTATTTTAGTATTTCTCTTTCATATTCATCAAGAAATAGGCTCACAACTATGATCCCATCATAACAAGGAAGATCACATACCTCAAAAGTTATGCAGTGAAGTGATTTCATGGTAGAAACTTCATATAATCTGTTTTGCCAATTTTCCAGTTCTTCCTCGGAATCTGAAGTATAAGAACTGTCCTGTTCCCAACCCAAATTTCCATTTGTAGTGGAATTAATCCAATATTCCTCTTTAGTTTTTATCTAATAAATGTTGTTGACATTTGCGTTGCAGTACTCATCCTGAAAAGGCTTTGTATAGCACACTCCTTCTGAAGGGTTTAGAGGGACAATGACCCTCATATCTTCTCTTTCAAACATCACTTATCTCTAATTCAAATTGATTGTTTCTAAACTATCAAAATCAAAATCCAATCCAAGTAGTGCTAGATAAGGGTTGCTATCATCTACAATTTCAATCACTTTGAAGTTTGTACCAGTTTAGACTCCTTTGATGTCTACTATGATGCTAGGTATCCTTCCCAAAGGATGATCTTCTGTTGGTTAGCCATCATTGACTGTATTGGTGACCATTGGAACTTTAGTCTTCCCATTGACTCCCAATTTTTCTTAGGTAACACATTGGAATCAGATCCTAAATCTAGGATTACCTGATCCATTTCATATTCCCCGATCTGCGCAGTTAATCTCATTTCCTTCCCCGATCTCTTCTTGTGTTGATGTAAATTATTCATTGCACGTAGATTGCTTCACAATATCTCCTTATCATTGCCGGAGTCTATCAAATCCTGGAGTTCTTCGACAACCCTCTGATTTCTCAACAACTTCTTGAAAGTTTGTAAAAATGAATTCTAAATACTTGGATCTAATTCTTGCGTTAGAGTAGATACTTTTTCACAATCCTTCAATGGCATTAAATTCAGTTGTTCAATAGATATTGAAGCCCCAACATCCAAGAATTTTTGCCTCGCTCCCATGAATGTCTATTTTTCCTTTTTTTATACTAAACCTAGGTGCCTTTTCTGTAGTATTTCTTACCCATGTGTCTTCTATTTTCCTCTTACCTTTATCGTCTCCCATTGCATCTCCACTCCTTGTTACGATGTTGATGCTTGATTCATCTTGCCTGGGCTCAACAGTCATCATTTGGACATTTGTTGTGGGTTGCTGGTTCCTTTTCTCCTGTATCTTCACGATAAGGATGGGAATCACACGGTCAAACAATTTGCAGTAGATCCAGGTTGTAGTAGGGTTCTGGCAATCTCTTGCAAAGTGTATTTCCTATCCACAGTTATAACAGATAATCTAAGCACGTCCTCTACCAACTCCTCCTCCTCCTCCTTGGAAGCCTCCTCAACCAACATGCTAGTCTGGCTCCTCATGTGTATGTCCTTCAACTTGCAGTTTATAAGCATTAGCAGTGCGCTCCTCCATCATCAAGTCATAACTTCAACAATTTCTCTCATCATGGTCCATTGAATTACAAAAGTTGCAAAACAACTGATTTGGGGTCTGCACGTGCTTTTGTAATAAATAGCAATCTTTAAAGCGATGTTCAACTCTCATTCTACAAATCTCGCACCATAAATTTAATCCTAGGTTTATTGGATTAGGTTCTCCACTTACCAAGTAATCTCTAAACATAGTGCATTGATCCTTATAATGGCCCTCCACTTTGCATTTTGTATACCACACTTCTGATCTGGTTTCTTTACCTTTCTTGAGATCTTGCAATTCCAAGGTCAAATTTGCTAGTTGATTTTGAATTTGCTGTACTCCTACATGAGTATCTCCGATTGGCGAGGCTTCCAGCTTCATTGCAATCTCCATTACTTCATCTTGAGTTGCGATCCTTTGTTGTGTAAGGGGTAACCTGACATGTGGATGCAACACAAATATAAACCAATATTTATGATGTTCTGGGGGTATGTTAAAGCTTACTTGTCCCATTAACACCTTGAATCATTTATCCAATTCCACACAAGTTCAGTAGTCGTCTACTTGATTTCCTTGTGCTCAATAATGCATTGTGATTCTGATTTCGGCTTCTTGAATTTTGATACAAACAATTTCTTAATATCATCCAACCAAGCAGCTTGATTAGTCATAAAATACTTCATGTACCATGTCAAGGCTCTTTCTCGCAGTGTCGTGATGAGTTACGCCATCTTTACATCTTCGTCAGAGATCTGTCTTGCTTTCCACACTGCTTCAGCTACAAACCAAAACTGGTAAGGATCCTTTGATCCAAGTCCTCTAAAGATAGGAATCTTAGTGTCATTGCCCATTTTTCTTTTCTCGGGGTTAAGGGGAGAGGAAGGGGTTTGATTAGGGGGGGGTGATGGGGGGGGGGGGAGGGGAGTAGAAGTATGGAGAATCCCAAATATGCCATGATTTTCTCCACTCCTAACTTCGATGCACCTTTAGGATGGGAGGGGGAATATCACGGGGTTGGGGGGTTACTTCCTTCTTCTTCACTCTCAGACCCACATAATAAGGGGATATAGTCAGTCTCAATAAAGTTCTTTGGTTCGCAATCTACTCTATATTGCTTTCCACTTTGCGTAGACCCCAATCATGGTTCAGACTTATTCTCTCTTCACCCAAACATTAATATGACTGCATTCATAATACACCCCTTTCACACAAAATAATTTTAATCCAAAACTTCAAATAATTTAGGTACTTACCTCGCAAACCCTTGAAAAATCTTTGCTCAGCTTTGCTGTAAGATACAGTCATGTCTATTTTCCACTCAGTAGTAAATCCTCCTAGGACACTGTCAATTCAAAAATCAACCGCTCTTGAGATACTGTTGTTAGTATTCCTGAGTCATTGTATCAATTAAGGGCTCCATGTGGTCTCATCATTTTTGAAACAAGTCTTATGCTCAACCAACTTTGATACCCATTCATATAGTTCATTAGAAAATGTTGCGAAGAAGATCTGGTGTTGTTCTATAAAGAGATACTTCTGCAGCTAGGCTTCAATCGACAATCATGGATTTTTGTTTCTTTGAACTACAAATTATCGCTCTTTTTGTTCAACCCACTCATAGATTTCCTTCTTCGACAGACGCCAAAACATATCCCTCAAACAAAACTCGATCCTGACAACAGAATCATTTGTTGGCTTAAGGGGCTTGGACCCAGGTTCAAAGTGTACTACACACCAACAAAACCCTTAACCATTGGCCCTTTCGACAACGACCTGTAAGCAGATGGTAGTCTCACCTGAAGCGGTTATGAGAGGTTGCAAGAACCAAATTTCTAGATCTAGAGGGATACTGCACTGTGGCATTTGTGTGTTTTCTTATGTTTTATAGTTATATACAACTTTGCCTACATAAAAGACTTCGCGCTGATGCTTAACTTCAAAGATTTTCACTTATTACATAAACATATCAAAGAACAATATAACATGTATTCTTTCACATAAATAAATAAAAAGCATGCTGTGAAGCAGGAAAGTGTTCCCTTTGTGGACAGAGGCAACCCCTCTAGCCCTAGAGTGGGTCTAGTCACAAACAAGGAAAGATCAACAATAGCTTTCATGAAACAGTTAAAGTTGGAGGCCTACCTCAACCGGTGGTCAATGGAGTTCCGTTGCGCTGCTCTAGCTTCCGCTTCCTTCTCCTCAATGAGTGATCAACCTGAAACAAAGCAAAGGAAATACAACAAAGAACGTAACCAGAAACAACAATGAACTATTCACTCACAAAGTCAAGAAGTCATGAGCTATCAAGTATATTCCATACAAGACATAGGAAAACATCATTGATTGCATTAATAATGAAATAAGAGTCAGCTTACAACCAAAGTCTTGACGTCACAAGCCTTCTCAGAAGGGTCCAGCCAGCATGTTCTTCAAGCACATTCACTCTTTGGAGATGGATCTCCCAACATACAAGAGCTCTCTCACTCATAAGCTTTACACAAGATTAAGGGCACTTCACAACCTTCCACAAGCTATCAACAATCCCACACTTGCCACACTCACACCAGCAATCTACCAAACTCATAAAGCACTAACAGTACTGCTCAACTAGCCAACTATCAGGAACTAGCAATGCATATCAATGGTGAGAGTTTAAATAGGAGAAAGAGTCTCCATGAGAGGTGGAAGAGAGAGCTTATCATCAAAGGAAGGTAGCACAATTGACAGAACTGCAACACCAGGGAAGGAAGGGTGACATAAACTAGGCCAACAACCAGGTCTGGAGTCATCTGGAAGGCCGACTATTGGAACAAATTCGCCCAATCTGGATCATTGCGGGCACATAACTAAGCTTCAGCATTGACATCACAAGTGATTAGTGCAGCGAGTCAGAACATCGCCGAAGGAAACACATAGCCTTGCGTTCGTGCATAAAATCAGGCCATCACGGGAATCAGATGTACTTCCGTGCTGGCAACGCGAATGGACTATTCATTAGTGCCTTTCAATGCGTTTATTACGCCCATATCCGCGATGAGGCAAATAACTTAGGAAAAGTGGGTCAATTGGCAGCATAGGAGAGCATTTGTCTATCATGAACATGTTTGACTTGGACAGATGACACAGTGAGAAGACCGGGAGTGAAAGCGGTGATAAATTACTGTGTAACACATGCATATCAATACATATGAACACAAATTATGAATACAGATACACAAGACTTTTCCAAAACTTCTTATTCTTTATTAAGATAGATCTTTCTGTACATACAACTTCTCGACCTATGCACCTAGCTATAGGTGGTCTATGCACTCAGTTGCATACTCTTTCAAGGCCTCCATGTATTCAGCTGCGGAGTCTTTCTTTAAGGCCCAAAATATAGACTAAAGACAGAAAGTATGATCAATTCATAAACATATCGCTATCCTTGACAAAGAATTACATGTCTTTAAATACATTGCATTTCTACAAAAACCATGATCCACATACCATGGAATCGACAAAAAAATGAACTAACACCCTGGTACTTGTTACAAAATGAGGGGCTTTGACCCATCCCGAAGCCCCTAGACATTTCACATTGAATAGAACTTTGCAGACTCCGCACACTCCACTCCTCAAAATGTGGAGTCCTTGACCAAGACTAGACCAAGTTGGGTTATGCCCAACATGAACATTGATTGAATAAGAAGAGGAAGAATTGATTATAGGTTTCCCCCTTCTAGGGTTTTTCCCTGGACTTTGACAAAAAATCTTTGTGTCTCATTGTGCTTGGTTGTCTTCTATTGTGCATTATTATTTACTGTTCTATCTATAATTGCTTAAAAATTATTGGGTGAATGGAATTGAATGTTATATTTTTTAAGTGATTATAACAACATAGAACATGTGAAAAATTAACACGGTATCAAAGCTAAGGTGAATATTAGCCTTCCGATACTGGAGAACACCCCTTTGAAACACTTTTCTTGCTAATTGGTGATTAACTCTTTTGGAAAAAATGGCATCCTCCTACTTCAAGATTGAAGAGAAGTTGAATGATTCCTCCAAATTTGTATCATGGAGGGTTAGATTAGATCTTACCCTTGAAGAGAATGATGTGCTAGAGTATGTAGAGGGAAAGATAGTTAGACCTCCCGAGAATGCCAATGCCAATGTCAAATGAAAGTACAAGAAGGGTGAGATCAAGGCTAAGAAGATCATTATTGATTCTCTTAGAGATCATCTCATTACTTATGTGTCTAAGCTAAAGAGGTCAAAGGAGATGTATGAAAAATTGGTCAGGATATATGAGTTCAACAATCTTAACAACATTATTTCTTTGAAGAGTCAACTCTATGATATTAAGATGACCAAGTCCAAATCTATAACGGGCTACTTCATGAGAATCTCTCAAATAAGAGATCATATTCTTTGCATTAAAAAACCATTGCTGATAGAGAACTTGTACAAATTATCCTTTGATAAGCTCCCTTCATTTGATGAACTCTTGTGATCTTACACTCAAGAACAATCCAGGCTCATTTCTAGAGGAAGAATTTAGAGACAAGATGAAGGAGAACCTACAACGTTTTTAGTCAATGTTAAGAAAGGAAAAGAGAAATGAATACCTTCCAAATGGAATTCAAAGAAGATATCTCTAGCATTCAACAATAATGAAAGGCATTTTTCCAAAGTGTGTGAAAAATTTAGCCACATAGCTCAAGATTGTCCTAAAAGAAGAAGTGTTGGTTGGAAGTATGATTAAGTTCTTACAAAACCATCACATAGTCATCATCGATGAAGAGAGAATAAATTGTGGAAATTATGCAGAAAAACCCAAATGATACCTTCACATCGCTATCAATTTGTGGATCCTTGATTTCACATTCTTAGATGCATTTAAGAGAGCATCCTGCAAATCAACGATCATCATCAAATATTGTAGAGATATATGCAAGAAAATATATTAAGAAATTAAAATTTTAGCAGCATTTCGGTATCAGAGATTGGGTCTCCTTTTGATTGAATCATTGATTGTTCTTATAGGTTTGGCTGAGATTGAAGAATGGATCTGATTATTCTTTATAAGTTGCAACTATTAATTGTTTTGACAACTTCTCTGAATTCAACTACCCTCAACTTCTAGTGACTCAAAACTACCTATGGTTTCATCAGCCTTGTATTATTATCTTTATCTTTGCTTATGTGATAAAACAAGCTTTAATCTCAGCACATGGATAATCATCTTGAAAATACCCTTATCTAGGCTAATTCTCAAGAAACATGACACCATCCAAGTAGCCATTCAAATGATCATGGATTCCTTTACTTGTCCAATATGAATTTCAACCCAAAGTAGATTGTTACATTGAATAAATTAAATATTGTGTTCTTCCAATGCCATATCTTTGCTAGTGAACTCAAAACCTTTCCTTTGAATTTAACACATATGGCTTAATTGCACAAATTTTAATGGAATCATGCTAAGTTAGTGATATTATTAAAGTCACTCATAAATGAAGCAAAGCCCACCAAATGGGATCACTGTTGAAATGTCCCTCGATCCAACACTCTCTCTGTCAAGCATCTGTATAATCGGGTTCAACAAAGTAGATGTAACTAGCTCAAAGTGAGGCTTTCCTTGCGCACTACAATGGCCATTACTAACCATTCGAAAGATATTATAGATACTTGGTTCTTAGTTATCAACATAAATCTTGTGATATATGTTGAAATGATGAGTGTTGGATAAAGATATTTAAGAAACCATCAATCTCTAAGATGGCAAGAGGTCGATATAACATTCTATGGTAACTTCTAGTACATAAATATGTTGAATGCTCAATCCAATATTTGATTTTCTAGAAACAATGTTGGTATCAATAGATGATGATTATAGAGGAGACATCTATCCCAAATGTCCTCCGTTATTTCTATCTACACTTTTGCTGCCAACTCTATTTTATTAGGTTTATAATCTGAATCTTGAAACAATTACTTCAACGATGATGGACCGTGTGTAATTTCCACCTTTTCTAATATTCTTTGCTAACCTATCTAGTGAGAGAATTGCAAGAATGACACTGGGATCAACATCATGAAGATGACACAATAGTGCCTTGATCCGGACTTAAATAGGAACGTGACAAATTACAGAGATAACCATAAACACAGATATGCAACGGAAATAATACTTCATTTTGTTAATGCAAAATATTGAAATATGCTTACAAACAGTAATGGAAATAAACCAGCTAGGGCGATGGTAGCTTATCTTTGAGAAGAGATGTGGTGGCTGCGTGCCTCTGAACTATGTTACAATGAGGCTCAAAGGCCTATTTATTGTTGAGAAACAATGGAAAACCCTTAACATTCGAAAACCTAACCCTAGAAGATGAAACGCCAAACTGTGGGCCTCGTTTGGGTAAATTGTTACATCAACTTCCCAGGGTCGTAACTTTGGCATATCATCTCCATTTGACACTTACAATAGCTCGTTAGAAAGATCTATCTGAGCACTACCACTTTGGGAAGGGAAACATCGATCGATGGACCCATGTTTCCCCCAGATTTCCAAAAAATCGTCGTTTAGGGCTTCAAAATGGCTCCGGAAGTTTAGGACCCGAAAAACTGCTAAAAATTGTAAGTTGTGCTACAATTAAGGAAATTGAAAATGCTGAGAGAAACAATGGTGGGGGTCCAGGTGGACTTGGCAGGTGGCCACCAAGATCCACCTAGATCATGCCTATTACACAGTAATTTGTCACCGTTCCTGTTACCCCTTCCCCCGTACTTTGGAGGACTCATTCTGGAACCTGTGAGAAGTGACATGACCTGCAAACACTTGCATTGTATCCCCTTGAGTATGAACTTCATATGCCCTGAAGACATCTTCTGCAAAATACCCATAAAAACAACCCTTTTTCCATTGGCGCAGTTTCACTATGTATCAATCGCGCCAATGGGGGAATTCCTACAAAGAGGGCGCGCCAGTTGGTGCTCTGTCTCAGAGTCGCACTCGTGCCAACCCAGTTGGGTAAACTTTTTAACAAACAAACTTACGAAGGTTCTTCCTAACCTATTCATGAACTG
This sequence comes from Pinus taeda, assembly GCA_000404065.3. NCBI lineage: Eukaryota > Viridiplantae > Streptophyta > Pinopsida > Pinales > Pinaceae > Pinus > Pinus taeda. The sequence continues at coordinate 112,321 of APFE030677711.1, forward strand.
ATTCCAGCTTGAGTTAGTTCAGTTGGGCTTCGAATCTCCATAGAAGGGAAGTAGTTCTCCACCTCTCATGAAAGCTTCTTAGGGATAAAGCCAATCCCATGAATCTTGTGGATGATCCTAACTCCTTCTCCTCTATCTATAAAAACTTGTCCTTTTTCCTTTGACAGGCTAGTTAGTAGTTCTACTCTCTGAATTCCAAATTCTAAGTCCCAAAGTTTGAAAATTGCTAAGCTCATGCTACAACAAGCCTTCTTCATCCCCATAAGGCTAAATTAAAAGTGAGGAGATTCTTGTCCAAAGTAACCAAGGAGAGAGAGGTTTGTTCCCCATTCCCAACAAGCTTTGCAAGGCATGTGCTGCTGATCACCCAGCCAAAGGAGGATTTGACGTCAGAACTATGGTTGTATTCTTCTTTGTTTATCAATAATAATAGACGACTATCATTATGGTTCCACTCTTATTGTCTTTATATTGATGTTTGAGTTATATCCTTTCTGACTGATATATAGTTGCATCTATTGGATTTTATGCTTGTATTTTTGTCGTTCTTTGGATGTGCAGGTGTCCGTTCACGAGGATCATGGGGATCATGACCAGCCAGAGCAAAGGAACGGGAGCGACGACTCTTCTACAAGTACTAGCGTTGGAATCCAGGTAGGCCCTCATCATCGGTCTTTAATTTGCAATTAGGAACCTGCGTGTTAGCGTTGTTTGATTGTTACTAGACCCCATTTGGGCTAGTGAGATCGCCTCTATCCACAGAGGGGATTTACCTCCACAACAATGCCTCTAGTATATTTATCATTGTCTCATGTCACAAGTGGCAATTTCTAGTATCTACTAATATTTAAACCTTTGGATGTTCTGAAAACACAGAAAGACTTGTATTAGATGGATCCATACCCATTCCATCTCCTTCAAATTGATCTTCCTCTGTTAATTGATGGAATATATGATCAAGCTATTGTATTTCTCATGGTTTAGATTCCCTAATCTACATCTTCGTCAGGTTATATTGTGGAAGATTGCATGCTCCTTGGAAAGAGGAAGGGAGTGATAAGTATTTATAGATTTCAAGGTTTGCCACATTTCATGTGAAGTGGAAGTTCAAATCCTAACCAATCTAGTGCAATGAAGGAATTTGTGATGAATTGAAAGCATCCACATGTCATGAGTGTTGACATCCCTTGTCCTCAGACTTTGACCTTTACTCGTAGGTGTTTTTCACATACTTGGACACCTTTGTGGGTCGAATTTGACAATGGTGTCAACACTATCACTTGCATTCTACGACGTGGAATTGGAACTAGCCAATCCCGGTCAATACAATTAAAAAACCATTCTATGAAAATATTTCTTATAACCATAACCAATCGTGTATTGTGATCAAAATATGGGCCAACTGTTGAGAGGAAAACCTTCAATGTAATCTTCCATAGCTATGTGACTAGCATCTATCATCACAACATTCCCTCAAGATGTGGAGGTTGATCAATGGGATTGTAAATGCCTGCATTGCTCATGTATAGAAATTGATTTGGTCAATATTCTTTGGCTCAGCCGGTTACTGTATTGACAATATCCAAGCCTTTTTCACTTTATGTTGGACAGTTGGAATTGTCTATCTAGCTAGTGGCAGTAAGTTTGTTGGCATTGATGTCAACAATCATGATGGGAGATCAAGTTTGGAAGTTAGCATTTCCTGACAGTTAGAAACTGTGTTGGTATTGATTTCAACCAGATTAGCATGGATGTATGTGCTAGCATAATGTTAGGCAAGACAACTACCATGTCTACTAGGCAAGTTGTGATAGAAGTAGATGCTAGCATTGATGTTCTTGGTGTATCAAGCTTAGGGGGAGTCCTATGGTTGTTGCAATATTTGAGAGAATCACCACAGTAAGAGGCCTATTGGAAATGCCATAAAAAAATGACTTTTGTGGTTGGGAGTCCCATGCTTTAGATTATATTCTTCCTAGAGAGATAAACTCAAGTACTATTAGAAATAGAAAACGTGGTTATTACTTGGAAATATATTTCCAACGGTGTGTGGAAGACCGTAAATGGATAGAGGGATCAAAAGTTATTGATAGTCAAAATAAGGATCTTGAAGTCCTTAGGAGAGGGGCGAATTTCAGAATCAGGGAAGTAGGCCATAATTTAGAACTTCAAAACTTTAGAGGATTGGAGGCTCAGGACATAACAAGGTTGGAATATCGGGCCTTAGAGATTCATTTAAAAGAAACCCGAGATAGCATTAAACCAAGGAAGCTGATTGAATTTTAGACCCCTTAGAACTTTGGGACTTCGAAAGGTCAGAATATTGGAACCCTTCAAAACTTTGGTACTTCATAATTTCATAAGTCAGAGTCTCGGGACCTTGAGAGGATGAAATATCGGAAGCCCTAGGAACATTGGAATTTCAGAATTTCATAAGTTCTTATTCATGAATCCTTTTCAAAAGTTTCGATGGTTGCAGGGAGCACATATTTATAAAGAAATTTTTTGTGAAACCAAGGACCGAGGGACCCTTTCTCTCTCCTTGAATAGGACACATGGCAACAAGTGATTCACCCTCAAGAACTGAGAGTGGCAGATGATGTCATCATAATGTGGTTGCGTTAAAAATATGAAACTATGATCAATTTCCACTTTGGATAGATCACATGATGGAGATAATGATTTCATTGAATTCCTATTTTTGAGAGGACCAAAATCGACCTAAAGATTACTCAAATCAAATTAGGGAAAGTGTACTTATGAAGAAAAAATCCAACCTATGCACATTTGATAAGGTCAGCCCTAAAGCAAGGTGGACCACCTTGAAAGTCTATAAATACAAGTGACCTCTATGTCATTTGGACATAATAATTAGAAACTCTTCTATATTTTTTTGGCTTGCACAAGTCTGAGGCTCATTTGTAGGGGATCAGGTTTGCTTTGAGGTGAAATTGCAGGGTTTGAGCCTCACATCCCTGATTTACGGTTTTGGGTCCTAGCCACAGGCACAAAACTAGAAGATCTCCACTACAGTAGCCCCCACATAGGCTCATGTGTGTGACTTGAGCCTTACATTCACACATACGTCTCTTTGTGCATGCAACCGAGAGACTAGGGTTTCCATAGTTTATTCTGATTCTAGTCGCTCAATCTTAAGGGTGCGACTGGGAAGCCGTATCACTCATACAACTCCTCCTTTGTGCGACTAGGATCTAAAAGATGAAATCTCATCCTTCAGAATATTTTTCTGAGAGATCGCAGTATTTGGAAGTTGTCTACAGATAGTGACAATTCAGTATGGACTTCAGAATCAGATTTTTGAGTATACACATTGTTGGGTTCATTTCATGGATGTTGTAGTTGTTTTGCTAGTTAGTTTATCAGATGAAGATATGCATCATTGTACTCTCTTTTGATGAATCATTTGATGACAAGATAATAAGAATAATTTTCAAGGGTTTTCCCCATAGTGGGTTTTTCCCTGGTCTCTGACCAATCCCGGTGTCTCTATGTGTGAATGCTTTTCTTCTATTTTTCCTTTATGTTCCACTACATTGATGATGACATTGTTTTTTCTACATAGTTGCATATGATGATGAATAATTATGTAAATATGAATAATGTTATCATGTTATGGAGTGAATTTAATGTGTTAATGAGAAAATTTAATTATTAAAGCTAAGAACAATATATCCCTATGAAAAATTAACATGGCATTAGAGATGGGCTAAAGAAAATTCATGGAGATCACCCCCATGGAGACACCTTTGTTGGAAGCAAGAGAATATGGAGGAGACCTAAAAGAATAATAGGGTTTGAAGATAATCTTAGGCAATTTTTGTATTATGGTTTGATGGATATTACGAGGTTAAGGTTTGAGAGAAACCCTGGTTTATGGAAAAGATATGAGATATGAAATCTAGAATGGTCAATGTGAAGATTCTCAAGCACTTGTGACAGATTTGATGAAGCCCTATATGGGATAGCATATAGTAAGTCTCGTTGATAAAGTTGGTTGAAATATTGAAGGAAACATTGTTATATGGATAATGGACAGTGATGGCTCTTGAAGGTTCGGTTCAAGAAGGAGAGGATCACCTTTCATTGAAGATAAGTATCTCTTGACTTATGATTCTCCTTTATGTCATTAATTTTGTCTATACTTATGAATCTGATTATTGTTTTTATCATTACTTATACTTCCCGCATTAATATTTGGGTATTTGAATTTTTCTAACCTCCTTGAAAAGATGTAATAAGAGGATCCTTCTTGAGGATCATTTGAGATGCAGGAAAGAAAATCTAGAGCTGGAAAAGGTAAGGAGGCACCTGATGAAAAGATGACTATGTGCTACAAGCTGCCTATGTCAAATGAAAAGATGCATGGGTATTTGAATACTAAAGGTATGAATGATATGTTTCAGTTGTAATATTGAATGGAAAGATGAGAATGTCTCCTTCTCAAATGGTTCATGCTTTCATATGAAAGTAATTTGGTTCCATGATTCTTACGATGAAATGGAGCACTTGATATTGAACAAGTATCTTACATGATGAACTTCTTGATTCTATAAGGTTACTTAATTTTGATCTTTGATATAATGGAATAATTGATGTTTGGCTAACATCTATCACTTTGAGAAGGTTAGTAACTTGATTCTAGTATATGGTAACTAGACACTACTTGTTTGTGAAATGCATGGCATCCATGATAATATAACTATAAATACGAGATTGATATTCATGATCTTTTGTTTACCGTGGTTATGTTTTGATGTGATTAATAACTATGGAATATGGTAAAACTAAATTCCCTATCTTTGATGGATTGAATTATTATGTTCATGATATTTGAAGTGATGAAAGATTGATGTGATGATGTGATGATGTAGTAGTTGATGTTAGCATGTTTTGATCATGATGGATATATGTTTGAATTTACTATCTAATAGATTTGTTGAAGCATTACAATATTATAGTGATCCAAGTGGATGTTGGTGGCCACCCACCTATCCCATTTGGACCCCCACAACTATCTCTTTTAGTTTTTTTTAGTTTCCTAAATTGTAGCACAATTTACTATTTTTAGTAGTTTTTCGAGCCCTGAACTTCTAGAGCCACTTTGAGGCCCTAAACAATGTTTTTTGGGAAATCTAGGGGCAACATGGGTCCATGGACCGATGTTGCCCTTCCCAACATGGTAGTGCTCGGATAGATCTTTCTAACGAGCTATTGTTGTAGAAATTTGAATAATATAACACTTATTCACAGAGATTATCCTGATTATACACTATTTACGGAATTCATGCATAATACATAACCTCCTCTACCATTGATCATCAATTTCCGGAATTAAAAAAAACAATCGCATGCGCACATTGAAACATCAATCGCACATATCAACACAGTACGTAATGGGGAAAGCATATAGCTGAAAACCCCCAACTATCTGTATATTATAATGATAGAGAACATGTAACAATACATAGTACAATACTCCTCACAAGTACTCAGTACTATCTACACATGCTACACACAAACTAGCTCAGATCTGAACAAGCCACGGGTTCAAATCTCCTCCACTGTTTGCCTGCCTCTTCTACGCAATCCAAGTTGAGAATAGATCAGATCCAAGTTCAAATTCCCTTGGCTTGTACTGCGTAATCCTCATTGGCAATCTCAATCAATGATTGTGCAAATCTCATTCACAGCTATAGTCACAACTGATAGTAGTCTCACCCTTTCACCCACCTCTAACACTTGTCTCCACTGAACTGTCCATGCATTGAGTTAACTGATGTATTCTTTAGTTGATTTATGAGTTAATAATTAGTGAATTAATTAATAATTATTCACACCACTCATCACTAGTGTATTTGTCAATTAGACTAAATACAGCTAGTTCAACTAAGTCAAAATGAACACAACTCCATCAACTCCTCAATCAACTCCACCAAACTCAATCACTTGAGTTCTAACCGAAGTCCATCATGCAATAGCTCAACTAACCCATAGGAAAAGTGTATTTCCTTCTGGCAGTTGCATGTGCCACATCCGT
>APFE030677711.1:118398-137945 GCA_000404065.3 Pinus taeda
TTAATGCAACTCTAGTTATCACAATAAATCACAGTAGGCTCCAAGTGTGACCCGAACAACCCGACCAGGATCTTCCTCATCCATATAGCCTCGCATGCAGCCAAACTTGCTACCATATACTCAGCCTCTACTGAACTGAGTGCCATGGATCTCTGCTTCCTATTGTACCAAGAAACTGTTGTCGACCCGATTCTGAAGATCCCTCCAGATGTGCTCTTTCTGTCCGTTGGGCTCCCTACCCAATCTGCATCCGTGAAGCCACATAGCTTCACCTCATCCTCCTGTCTATACCACAATCCATATCCTGATGTGCCTCTGAGATAACGCAATACATGCTTTCCTGCCTTCCAGAAGAGCTTGGTTGGCTTAACCATAGCTTGTGAAAGCTGGTTAACAGCATAGCATATATCTAGTTGTGTATTGACCAAATAAATAAGCGACCCCACCAATTGTCGATAAACAGTGGCATCCACTACCTCCGCTGAAGTAGCATCCTCCTTCCTCCAACCTCTAGGAAGAGGAGTATCAACAGGCTTGCAGCCCTACATGTTGAACTTCTCCAGTATCTCCCGGGCATACTTACCCTGAGAAACAAATAGTCCATCAATGCACTGCCAAATTTCCAATCCTAGGAAATAATGAAGGAGGCCCAAGTCCTTCATCTCAAACTCTCTAGCAAGATCCTCCTTGCATGAAAGTACCAACAGCTCATCTTCCATCAAAATCAAATCATCTACATAAAGTCCAATGATCAGCAACTTACCCTCTGGTCTTGGGACAATCTCCCATGCACTGTTTCTGACAATTGAATCATACTCTTCCATCATGGCATCTACCCATGTGGGATCCTCCACAGCTTCCTCGAAAGAGGATGGGTCAGTCACGACACATTTGCTCACAAGAGCCATGTATCCAGTGTACCGATCAGGTGACTGTCTCTGTCTGTGCTGTGCTGTAGGTGGTCCTACAACATTCTCTGCATCTTGAGCCAGTCGCTTAGCTTCTATATTGCGCTTTTGCCCTCTGATGGTTGGCGCTGCATGAGCGGTCTCTTCCACTCCATGAACTTCATCTTGTGGCTAATCCACATCCTGAAGCTCATCCTTAGGAACTAATAGCTCCTCATCTACATGCAAGTGTGGCTCCCTCTCAAGCGAACACTTCATGGCTTTCTCCTCCTGAAATTTGATATCCCGTAGCACACCAATCTTGTGACTGTCTGGTAAATTCACACGATAGTTTTGGGGCGTATCAGTGTACCCCAAAAATATCCCAACCTCTACAGCCGGCTCCAGCTTCTTCCTAGCATCCTTCGTCACATGCATGTAAACAAGAGAACCAAAAATCTTCAAATGGGAAATATCAGGCCTCTTACCAGAATAAGCCTCCTCGGGTGTACTCATGCCAAGTATCTTGTGAGGACAACAATTTTGCACATATACTACAGTATTGCATGCCTCCGCCCACAAGTGAAGGGGTAAGCCCTGATCATGCAACATCGCCTGTGCAACACCCACGATCGTTCTGTTCTTCCGCTCAGCAACCCCATTCTGTTGTGGGTTATGGGGAGCTATGAGCTCTCTTCGAATCCTTCCTGTGCTGTAGAAGTCCTTGAACTTGCCAGAGATGAATTCACCACCATTTTCGCTCCCAAGAGCCTTCACCTTCTTCCCCTGATTCCTTCTTGACCAGTGCTTTGAACTCACAGAACTTTGAGTATGTCTCGCTCTTCTTCTGCATGAAGAAGATCCAACACTTTCTAGAGAAATCATCAACAAAGATCACATAGTACATGTGCTTTGTTGTCGAATCTATTGAGAAAGGTCCACACACGTCTGTGTGAATTCTCTCAAGGATCATCATGGCGTGACTATCCTTCTCGTGAAAGGTGGCTTTCACAAATTTTCCCAAAGTACACCCCTTGCACTGATCTGACTGCGCAAGGGTGCCTTTAGGAAGCCCAATAGAAATCCACTGCAGTATCTTCAAAGCTCCATGGTGAAGGTCGCCCAATCTCCGGTGCCATAGCTTGCCGTCATCCCGGCTCACCACTCCTTCTACCTTGCATGCCATTGCTGCGCAGCCATCTACATGCAATTGATAAAGGTTCTTGACTCGAACCCCTATCTTCTGGGTTTCTCTAGTTGTCTTACTGCGCAGGAAAGCCTTTCCCTCGCTGAAGACAACATCATATCCCTTGTCTTCTAACATCGCCACAGAGGTAAGATTCTTCTTTAATCCTGGAACATGAATCACTTCCTTCAATGCAAAGGGTTTACCAGACTCCCTCTTAAAGGAAATGGTACCGATACTGGTTGCATTGTATCTACCATCATCGCCCATCTCGATGTGCACTCCAAGATCTTTCTCATCCAGATCAGAAAAAAAATCTTGATCTCCTGTGCTGTGAAAAGATGCACCACTATCCCAGAACCATACCGATCCCATCACACTTGATACCAAGCATGTGATCAGCGAAAAATCCAGCTCAAACTACGAGGCTAAGGCCTCTCCCACCGTAGATCTAGCAACTTGCTTATTTTTCTTCTTCTGCAGACAATTTGTGGCATAATGTCCATGTTGGTGACAGTGAAAGCACTTCACCTTGGACATGTCCCGCTTCTTGACTTTCGCACTGGAATGAGAAACTTTCTTGTTCTTCCCCTTCTTTGCTTTGGTAGCCAAAGCACAATTTTCTTCATCAGATGCCTTTGATGAAGATCCGTCCTTGGTATTCCGCCTGATCTCCTCCTGCACAAGATCCGACCAAAGTCTCTCCCATCCTAGCAATTTCTCTCGACCATTGACAGAGTCCTGCTAGGAATTCCAACTCTTTGGAAGACCAAGGAGAGCCAATCTCACCAAGTCCTCATCATCGACAGTCACCCCCACACTTCCCAGCTCATCCCGACATTGGGTGAACTTCGTGAGATACTTGGGCATACTATCTCCTTTCTCACACTTAATGTTTTCGAGTCACTCCACTAGTAACTGCAAGTCCTCTTCATTGTAGGCTTAGGAATTTTCAACTAGCATTGTTTGTTGTTGAGAGTTACTTCCACCATGAGTTGACTCAGCAATTGTGTTTCTCCTTCTAGGCTTATGTACTCGTTTCTTCTTGTTTGGACCCTTAACAGATAGGTTCTGATGTGGTGAGCTACTCAGAATGTATTGAGTGTTATATTTTGGATCGCCTCCCTCAGATAGAGGATCCCATGATTCATTATTCACCCAAGAAGGGTTTTTAGCCTCTTGTTTTGGAGAATAAAAAATGGTAATAGTCTCCTGATTTTGGGTATTGGAAATAGATGGTCCTTGTTTAGACATGCTTCTTTTATGTCATCGACTCTGTGATGAAGTCAGATTCTCTACTACATTTTGTATGGGTGTGGAAGGTACAGATGTCACTTCATGTTCCTCTTGAAAGAGTCTTCTTTTTCTTTTATTAAGGGTAACATTACGCTTCTCATATTGTTGTTCTACTGGTGTGAAAACCAATTCCACAACCCCTACTAAAGGCTTTTTCCTCTTGCGCGACCAAGGTTCCTCAACTAGTATTTCCTTGTGGCCAAGTTCTCATTTTTGTACCTTACTCTTTTTACAATTTTTTCTTTTTGATATTAGGGCTACTTTTTATGCGGAAGTGTTGGGGTTTTCCGATTTCTCTGAGTTTTTTTTCCAAAAAATTCTTTTCTATTGTAGACATAGGCACTTCTACAAGTCTCTGACCCTGTTTAGAGCTAGAACCTAGTGAAGTATCAACTCCAAGGCTTAAATTCTTGAACAGGGGACTGATGAGTCTCTATATTCCTTTCACTTGGGTTTCCTCCCTTGGAAAAGCTCCCACTAGAAGATCTTCCATGATTTTTTTCATTTACTCAACTCAGTAACTACCAAAATTTTAGTAATACTATGATGGTACACATCATTTTAGGATTTGTAACATCCGATTCGAGTCCCTTAGAAACCTTATACAAACTCTTCTACAGGAAGAAAGGAAAATTGACTCCCCAGTCTTCTAAAAAATGTAAAAGCAATCTGACATGATAAAGGAAGACTGCAACATACCTACCTTCACAAGTAACAAATCTTTGTAGAGTCGTGACAAGTGGATACCATTTTTCCTCCAAGAAGTTGTGCAAAACCCCTTTTGACCACTTCATAGATTTGTAAGCTAGTTTAAGAAACTTGGCACAATCAGTTGGGTCGAGTGGTTCCCCTTTGAAGAATTTCTCGCCAGATAATAGTAACTCGGTCACTCAATTGATGGATTCTTCAGTGACCTTGAATTTCAAACTCCCAATCTCTACGACTTCCCCATTGAAACTCTATGAAAGATCTAAGGCTACCTTATCATTGTAAACCTGGAATTTCTGAAGGAAAATCATCTAACCTTTCTCTTCGAATAATTACTTACAACTAGCATACTTTGGGATTTTTAAAAATTGAACAAAGGTAGGTTCATGATGATCAACCCCCATGCCTGAGTGGAAGAAATATTGAAATTTACCACAAAATTAGAGGGTTTGTAGGTCGTCTTCCTTCTAAAACTTAGCACTGAGATGAATAATTATCATACTAGTGCTCTTGGCTTTAAATTAGTTTAGAAATTGGTGCTTGTAAAATTCGAATGACAATAAGCATGAGCGATGGCAATGATGAGTCAGTGTTTGACATGTGGTCATATGGGTCAGACTAAAGGATGGGGGTAGTGTGGTAGGATGGAAATTCCAGTGGTGGTAGGGATTGGCTAGGGTAATGATGAATTAATGATCGACTAGTTGTGGTAATAATGAAATGGTGATCGACATGTAAACCACACAAATAAAAATGAAAGAAAAAGGCAATGTGGATAGCAAAAAAATTCGAATGTGAAAGAAGGGATAAGTCATAACAATTAATGGAGGTAGACTATTACTAGCCTATTATTCATACACTTCAATATAGTCTAAATAAATAAACATGTTTTCATACCTTGGTTTGGCTTTTATTGATATTCCAAAACTCAAGAGTAATGATGATAAATTAATTCACAATACTATAGACATTTCAAAATATTTATAATTTACCATCCTTACTAATTTTGTTGTTGATAGGTGAAACTACTCTTTGTGCACTTCTTCTATACTTAATTATGAATTCTAGTGAAAAACCATTCAGTATCCATGCTCGAATCCTCATAATACCAATTTTAAGTATAAAATCTCTTAATTATCTCATGCAACCCTGCTAAAAACTTTGGCTTTTGGTTACTACACATAATATGGATCATCATTCCATGAATTTTAACCAGACCTGGAATGATTATTGCCTGGGGCATTTCATTTTTAGAGAGTCTGAAATGCACAGAAGAAGAATTCAGAGGGCTTATTTTCCGTACTTATTCTACTAAGCCCAGAAAATAATAATTCTGTACTTAGCAGATCCCTAACTACTGCTACCTCATAAATTTATTGAGTCTAAGTTAGCCATTGCTCAGGGTATTCCTCTTTAGAGAGTCTGGAAAACCCAAAGTAGACTCCAAGGGTATTTCTTTTCAGTACTTATTCTTCTCAGCCCAAAAAATAATAATATTGTACTCAAAAGAGCCCTATATACTACTATTCCATAATATTTACGAGCCTAGATTAGTCCTTTCTTGGAACATTCACTTTTTGGGAGTCTGAAACGTTCAAAGAGGTCTCTAAATGATCATTTTCCATAAGTAATCTGTCAAGTCTGGCTAAAGGAATAAACTTACCCTTGACATATTTCCCCTTTATTCTATGTGAGTTGTGGGGAAAATAAAAGGGTGAGCTCACTATTGTTTTATACTATGTATATAAATATAAATATACACTTATAAAAAAAATCGATTTCAGGAACCGGCAGGAGCTGAATCCTTCTCTTGAACCAACTCCATTTCTAGATCTCGCATTACCTCCTGCAAAAATTCTTGGTGAGAGAGCGGTCGGTGGTATATCTTCAATCTATGGCCATTCACCACAAATGTGGTATGATCAACATCAATAGTGTTTGTTCTAACAAAAGCATTATCAAAGACTTCTTCCACTTCATAAGGTCCCAACCACCTGGTCGAAAATTTCCCTTTAAAGTGTTTAAATTTACTATCATATAACAATGCCCAATCTCCTGGTTGAAAGAGCTTCTTCTTAATGTACTTGTCATGCCACCAAGCTCTCTGATCTTGTACTAACATAGTCCATTGAAATGCGTCTTGTTTGATTTTTTCAAGCTCGTTCAATTGAAATAACCTTTGCTCCTGCGATTCATTCAAATTCATCCCAAATTGAGTAGTTGTTTGGAATGTTTTTACCTGAAAATCAATGGGAAGTAGTACCTATTTCCCATAACTAAATCACAAGGAGTGTGTCCTATCACATTCCTCCAAGTTATTCGGTAAGCCCATAATACCTCGATTAGCTTGTCAGTCTAGTCACCATGGTGAAGCTGAAATGTCTTGGTGAGGATAGATTCCAAGACTTTATTGGTTGATTCAACTTATCTGTTTTCTTGAGGATGGTATGGAGTAGACTTCCAATGTTTGATATGATATTTCTCAATAATAGCCTTCACTAGTTTTGATGTAAATTGTGTTCCCTAATTAGTAACAATCTCTCTAGGTACCCCAAATCGAGTGAAGATGTCCACAAAAATGAAATCCACCACAACTTTCTCAGAAGCAAAATATAACACCTTGGTTTCTACCCACTTTGTCACGTAATCAACAAACCAATATGTACCTCTTCTTCTTGGACATGGGAGAGATTTATCCTACAAAATCCAATGCCGATTTCTAAAAAGGTTCCATTGATATCTGCATTTGGAGAGGCATTTCATCGGCCGAAATTGGCCTCCCCATTCTTTGACAGGAATCACAAATTGAAACAAACCTTTTAGCATATTTGAAAAGAGTAGGCTAATAATAGCCTGCATCTAGGACCTTATAGGTTATCCTTTTATCTACAAAGTGCCTACCACAGGGCTCATTGTGGCAAGCCTTCAAAACATCAAACATCTCATCTTCCCGCACACACATTTTCATACTTAAATCAAGTCTTGTGCGGAACGGTTCCCCGTCTATCCAATAATAATTGGCACTTCACTGCACAATGTTATGTTTTTCCTTGTCAGAAATATTTTGTGGTTGCCTTCCTATCACCAGTTCGCTAGTCATGTCAACAAACCAGGGAGTGAATGGTGAAACAACGAAAAAATATTCATCTAGAAAATCATCTGAAATGGGTGCTGAAGCTCTATCCTGGGCAATGTTCATTCAGGATAAGGAATATGTAGCCAAATTGTCTCGTCCAAGCCTATTAATCACAGTGATGTTAAATTCTTCCATTATTAATAGGCTTATTCATAAGAAATCTAATGGTAGAATGATCAATATGGATGAAAGTTTCATAATTGATAATATAATGCCTAAATTTGTTAATGGCATGAACGACTGCTAATAATTCCTCTTGAGTGATTGGATAATTTAACTCTACAGGCAAAAGATTCTTGCTAACAAAGTAAATAACATAAGTGATTGTCCCTTTGACCCATCACAACTCCAAGAGCAGTGTTTAATGCATCAGTGAAAATGTGAAATGGGAGAGACTAGTTTGGCCCTTTCAATACTGGAGTAGTAGTCAATTTTTCCTTCAATTCTTGAGAAGCATTTTGACATTCAGTATCCCATAAAAAATCAACATCTTTAGTAAGCAATTTAAACATAGGTGCTGCAATTTTAGAAAAGTTTTCAATAATTCTCTTGTAGTACCCTCAATGCCCCAAGAACTTCTTACCTCTTTTTGCAACATGGGAATTGGAATGTGTGATATTACCTCTATTTTTGTAGGGTCAACTTTTATCCCTTCATGTGATAAATTGTGTCCCAAAACAATTCCCTAGTTTGCATCATTTTGAATTTAATACTACTAAGGGCCAATTGAGCTTGTTGGCAGTGAATCAATAGTTTTTCCAAATTTTCCAAAGCTTGCTGAAAATCATCCTCATATACCGTGAAGTCGTCCATATAGATTTATACACAGTCACATATACGATAAAAAAAGATAGCTAAAATAGCTCGCTGAAAGGTAGCTACAGTGTTACATAAGCCAAAAGGAAGAAATCGATAGGCATAGGTTCCCCATGGGCAGGTGAAAGTAGTCTTTTATTGAGCTTCTAGGGCTATTTGAATATGATTATAACTATTATATCCATCCAGAAAAGAGAAGTACTTTTTCCCTGACAATGTATCAAGTACCTAATTATTAAAAGGTAAAGGAAAATAGTCCTGCAAGGTAACCTTATTCAACTTTCTGTAGTCCACGTAGATTTGCCATTTACCATTTTTATTCAGGACTACCACCAAGGGTGACACCCATTTGTTGTCAAAAATAGGGTAAATGAAATCTACACTTAAAAGTTTTTGCAATTCATCCTTAACAATTTCTGTTAGAGTTGGGTTCATTCGTTTTTGTGGCTTCCTAACAGGTCTAAATTCTTCATTTGTATAAATATGATGTACACAAGTATCCAAATGAATACCTTACATGTCCAGATAATCCCAAGAAAATTTTCTAGACTTCTTTTGAACCATATTCAGTACCTTTTGTTTCTATTATGTACTTACTTTTATACCAACGTACAATGCTTTTCAAGCACTAATTTCAATGGGTTCAATACTTACTTCATTGTTTCCTTCTAAGGATGCCATAGTAAATTATGCAAACATAGCACGATGACAAGTTTCTTGAAATTCCTTGTTGAAAACATGATGATAACCATTAAAAGAGATAGGATAATTAATGCAATTAATATAAGACAAAAACTATTGCAAAACAAGGTTTTCTGATTGTTCCTGATCTCCCTAAGATTGTTCTAGAGTTAATAAGGGAAGAATATAGTCTTCCTCTCCATAGGGTTTCTCCAGTGAAAGAGGTACTTCAGTGGCCATTTTGGCAGGCGGAAAATAGTTAGTTCCTAATTTTGTAATCCATTAGAAATAATCATTTCCCTATTTCTGCACCCAATGACAACATCGGCAGTGGCCAACCAAGGTCAACCTAAGACTAATGGATGTCCATGTTTATAATTCTTTGGATAAATTACAACGAAATCAATTGGGTATTCCTAGGAAGCTATTGTTACCACTATGTCTTTTAGGATCCCCATAGGTTTAATGATGGACTTATCTGCCAGATCTGACACTATGGGTGTAGGCATGACTCCTTGACGCAGGAAAAACTGCCTAAAGGCAATTTCCCTGATTTTCATAATAACCTTACATGACCCTGTTCTAACCCAAGCTATGAAAGTAAGGATCCAAACATGAAATTCTGGGTACCTTTTAACATTGTTTTGTATTCCTTCAACTTATAGCTCCAATCCAATCCTCAGTTACGCATTTCAACTTGGCTTGTTTCACTTTGGCTCCAATTCCTCAGTAACCAGACTTCCATGATAAATCTTCATGTTGGTTTATAACATTCCAACTCCACACATGTAGATAATCCCATCTTTCGTTCCAGTAGATGATAACATAATTTTTGCTTTCCTTTGGCACTCAAATTAAATTCAACGTGGATCGTTGAATGTTACTCCACTCCACCTTGCAATTAGACTTCATCTCTGGGTTTGCTACACAGAGCATTTAATTTTGATGATCCACACAACATCGTGCTCTTGCCCTCTTATTGATACCATATACAGGTATAGTGTAAGGTCTATGATACCCTTTGACTTCTTTGTCAGTGTATCTACACCCTCCATAATCATGTAATTATCTCCAATAGTACTGGAACGGTTCACCGTGATCATAATTTGATCTCCACTATCTTCTCTTCTTATTTGTGCTTAGGTCCTCTATCAATTCTCCTCAAATTCATAACAGAATTCTTCTCGGCCTTTCATTCTTTGGTTCCATTTTTCTGCGTGACTCTTCTATTGAGTTATTCTTCCACGTGCTTCTTTAAAACTACTACTTCTGAGCTTTGCGCTGGTTTCTTTAACCGGATTCATACAGTCCAACCACTATCCTCCTCTGTATTCCTTCTCTGCACTCGTTCTCTGCTCAACATTCTCATGCATATATAAATATATATATCTATATCTATATCTATATAATATTATATATATATATATATATTATATATATATATTATAATATATATATATATATATATTATATATATATATATAACAAAGTTCTCCACTACACACATAATTTATCATTAATTTCTTAATACACACTATATTCAAAAACAAATGTATATAAAAAAGAGTCTTTCTATTGCTTCAATGGCCATAGCCTCACAATCCAAACCCTATCTATTTCCTATCTAAGGATTATTCTTCATTCTGCCTTTTTTCATTATGCCTTTGAGGTTTACATTTGTACAAAATGATTATGTTTCCAATTCTGGTTCAGATCCTCAATATTCTCAACTAAATCCTAAGAATCCTCTAAGTCCTCAATTAGTTCCTAAAATATCTTCTTTATCCCTTTAGGATCTCAATTTTCAACTAATCCTAAGGATCCTCCATAAATCATGAACTACTTTCTATGATTTACAATATCTCAATCCATACTAATTACTCATCATCACTCATGTTCTCCTACATTTGAGAACATTTACAAATATCCTCACAATATTTAATTAACTCCTATTCTAAATTTCTCACCTAAATCACTCAAAATATTTAAAATTACATTAATTATATACCTAGGAAAACCACTCTTTTGAGAACACAAGACCACCTAGATTCTACTAAATTTACACATTTTCAGAACCATGATTCTCCTGCATTAGACTCCGAAATTAGAAAATAATCATGATCTCCAGATCATGTGCTTCTAATCTTTGTTCTCCTAGATCCAAAATTTTGTTTTGAAATTTATCTTTGCCCATTTCTTTTCCTTTCAGATGTTCTGTTGTTGTTGTTGTCTACTGCTGTTTTGCATGTTTCCATACCTTATTCTACAATGCTCCACTTGCTATGCTCTCACATTCTTCTGTTGTCTTCCTCTTACTGTTGATTCTTTGCTTTCCTGTTGATGTCTTTTTTTGAGACACCTTTATCATTATCCTTCTTATTAGTTCAATCTCTCTATCTAGTATCCTTTGTCTATTGATTGCCTTCAACTCTTGATTGCTGAATTTTCATTACTTTTAGAAATCAATGGACCATGTTCTCGTTCAAATACCAAAAATTCCTTCATAAAGTAACTTTTCCTTTAATTGAGCATTCACTCTATGCTCTCACTTCACTTGTAATTTATGCCATTGGACTTTCCTTTTCATAATCCAACCATGCCTTTGGTCTTCATTCTTTTTTTCTCGTAGCCATCCCTGTAGTATCTCCAACTGTACTCTCATCACTGCCAGATTTCTCTTTCGCTCCTCATTACTCATCTTACCTATATGGCATTCTCTAGAACCTCTTCTATGACCGTCCATGGCCATCTTCCTTCATGAGCTCATCTGTGCCCAATTGGTGATTTGCAACATAGCCTTTTCTTGTAGCATTGTTCTCTTGCTACTCAATACCCTATCAAGCTTCCTCTCTAAGCTTGATCTATTCCTAGGTATTATCTCTCTTGAACCTTTTAGATCCTCACTACTCCTCTGGATACTCCACTCAGTCACCTTTCTCCTTTTTTCCAACCTCTAGTTGGATAGGTTCGTTCCCATCATCATCAAAAACTCTTCTTGTTCTTCGCTACAATTATCAAACATCTTCATAGCATTTTTCAATCAATAATTCATCATTAATTAACTGAAATCATGAAGACCATACCTCACTATCCAATTTTATGAACACATGTTGCTATTGTAGTTTTTCACTATCTCTCCATAAACAATTTCCTCTATTTGTCCTTTCAATAATCTAATCTACTTTCTCCAAAAGTAGATTTTTTCTTCTATCTTTTTACTTTTGTTTCAAAAATCAATTTATCAGTCACCATTTTCTAAATCAAATAAGAAAATGATTTTTTTTTTTTTTTTTTAGCTCAATCAGATTCATATATGATTCTTCTCTTCACTTCTGTCGTGCCACTCTGGTTTCTTGAAAATTCTTCCCATTCTGTCCTTTTCAAAGAAAATTCTTCAAAATCTGTTCTCTATTAACAAGGTTAATTATGAAATAAAATAATTCTATAAGTTCTGAGTTATTTTCACCCACTCTGATTTCTCTTATGTAGAGCATACCCGCCCTAATTTTCTCCCAAGAGAGCTTTTTCTAGCTCTGATACCACTTTGACGTAGGAAAAACCACCTAAAGGCAATTTCCCTGATTTTCATAATAACCTTATGTGACCTTGTTCTAACCCAAGCTATGAAACTAAGGATCCCAACACGCAATTCTGGATACCTTCTAACAATGTTCCATATTCCTTCAACTTATAGCTCCAATCCAATCCTCAGTTACGCATTTCACCTTGGCTTGTTTCACTTTGGCTCCAATTCCTCAGGAACCAGACTTCCATGATAAATCTTCATGCTGGTTTATAACATTCCAACTCCACACACGCAGATCTTCCCATCTATTGTTCTAGCAGATAACACAATTTTTTCTTTCCTTTGGCACTCAGATTAAATTCAACGTGGATCATTGAATGTTACTCCACTCCACCTTGCAATCAGACTTCATCTCTGGGTTTGCTATACAGAGCATTTAATTCTGATGATCCACACAACATCATGCTCTTTCCCTCTTATTGATACCACATATAGGTCTAGTGTAAGGTCAATGATACCCTTTGACTTCTCTATCAATGTATCTACACCCTCCATAATCATAGTATCTCCAACAGTACTGGAACGTTTCACTGTCATCATAATTTGATCTCCACTTGGCCATATCGTCTCTTCTTATCTGTGCTTAGGTCCTCTGTCAATTATACTTGAATTCATAAAGGAATTCTTCTCGGCCTTTCTGCCTTTGGTTCCTTTTTTTGCATGAATCTTCTCTTGAGTTATTCTTCCACGTGCTTCTTTAAAACTACTACTTCTGAGCTTTGCGCTGATTTCTTTAATTAGATTCATACAGTCCAACCACTATCCTCCTCTGTATTCCTTCTCTACAATCGTCTCTGCTCGAAATTCTCATGCATGCATATATATATAATATATAAAATATATATATATATATATATATATATATATAATATATATATATATATAATATATATATTAATCTATTATATATATTATATATATATATATATAATATATATATATATTATATAGAATATATAATATATATTAAATAGAGTTCTCCACTACACACATATTATCATTAATTTCTTAATACACACTATATAGCTCAAAAAACGAATATTTGTATTAAAAAACAAATGTATATACAAAAGAGTCTTTCTCTCGCTTCAATGCCCGTAGCCTCACAATCCAAACCCTATCTATTTCCTATCTAAGGATTATTCTTCATTCTGCCTTTCTTTCATTATGCCTTTGAGGATTACATTTGTACAAAAGGATTCTATTTCCAATTCTAGTTCAGATCCTCAATATTCTCAACTAAATCATAAGAATCCTCTAAGTCCTCAATTAGTTCCTAAAATATCTTCTTTATCCCTTAAGGATCTCAATTTTCAACTAATCCTAAGGATCCTCCATAAATCATGAACTACTTTCTAAGATTTACAATATCTCAATCCATACTAATTACTCATCATCACTCATGTTCTCCTACATTCGAGAACATTTACAAATATCCTCACAATATTTAATTAACTCCAATTCTAAATGCCTCACCTAAATCACTCAAAATATTTAAAATTACATTAATTATATACTTAGGAAAATCACTCTTTTGAAAACACAAGACCACCTAGATTCTACTAAATGTACACATTTTCGGAACCATGATGCTCCTACATCACTCCTTGTAGTTGTAGTAATGTCATGGTTTCAACCGTCATGGAATTGATGGATTCCCCTAAGTTTACAAGGGTATTGGGTAGAAGAGTTCCAATGATTTCTATTGTGACTACGGGGTTCCCTGGATCATTATATTTTAGTGGCAACGCAGATATCATTTCTGTCATTTGGCTTATTATTTTAACATTCTGATTTTTGTTTTTCTTCCTTCTTGGATTTTTGATGCAAAGGTCCTTAATAGCTTTTAGCAAAGGTATTTTTATGTAAACAATCCTTGATTTATATTCCAAATCACATTCCATGGGAGTTTCAGTTTTATTGACAAGCAATATTTCTAGGTAGGGAGGCTCCCTCGGTTCTTATAGTTCACTGTCTTTTCGATTTTCTGATTTCTAGCAAGTTTTATCCTCAGGTTCCACTTGAGAATCCTCCTCTTGAATAATTACGACTGATTTTTATTTATTAATTGTCTTTCTCGATCTTAGTCGAATTTCATTAACATGAAAAGAAGTAATGACATATGTAGGGAAAGGCTATAATTTTATATTTTGTATAGGTTGTGGAGTCCTATTATTAGGATTAGTAATTGGTTGTGTAGGAAACTGAGTTGGCTAAGGTGGATTAAATGATTGTTGTGCCTGTTGTCAGGGTGGATTAGAGTTTCAAGGTAGGGGTAGGGGTTCTTGTACTTGAGGAGGCAATGATAATGAAGGTTGTTGATAATAAGTTGAGCTATATCCTTGCTAAAACAGAGGCATATTAGGTGTATAGGGCATGTTAGGTGGGTATTTATACTACAAGTATGGATGGTTTTGAGGTTGAAATACATTTCGATAAAAAATTCCTCTCCATCCCTCATTCCAAGGTGCATTTTGAGGTGGTTGTGGGGGCCACAGGGGGTAATTTAGTTAATATTTCCATGATTTAATTTGGGAAAATCCTTGTAAATTAGGTTCTTGATAAATATTTTGATTTGGCCCTCTCCATGATGACTTCCTATTTGCTTGCGGAAAATCATTAGTTTCAGCCCCTCTTTAAATGGCTTGTAGTCATAGGAAGGGATGGGCATTGATCAGTGGTATGCTCTCATGTGCAAATCCCACACACCTCAACCATGTTAATAGGACATTCCCTTTCAGCATGCTTATGCTTACATTTAGGACAGAGAATTGACAAAACAACTTTTTCCTCTTCTTCTTTTCTTTTAATTTTTAGAATATCAAGTTGGTCACTAATGGTTTTTAAGATATATGTTTTGAAATTTTCCAGAAGGTTTCCCAACTCAACCC
The DNA here is from genome assembly GCA_000404065.3 of Pinus taeda. NCBI lineage: Eukaryota > Viridiplantae > Streptophyta > Pinopsida > Pinales > Pinaceae > Pinus > Pinus taeda. The sequence continues at coordinate 133,586 of APFE030677711.1, forward strand.
TAGTGACAACATGTTGTAAATATTTCAATTTTTTAGGCACATAATCCCGTGAATTGTCTGAGATTATTTTGCCTAACTTAGCTTGATTTCTAGAAAAGGTTTGACATAATTCAGTTATTTCAGCAAAAGGCTCTCTATAAATGTCACCAGAACTTAGGAGATTAAGTGTTTCAGTGCACTCTTCCCTTAACCCCTTCAAAAATACAAACCTAAAGGCTCTTTCATCTTAGCTACCCACTCGTGACTTATGATAGTTATAAAGGAACCTTTCCAGGTATTCCTCCAAACTTTCATCCTCCATTTATGCATCCTAAAGATATCATTAACATCTCTATTTTTACAATAGTCTTGATATTTCTTAAGGAAGACATATTCCATTTCATCCCAAAAGTAAATGGTTTGCTCTCCTAGGCTCATGAACTATCTTAGAGCGGAGTCTTTTAAGGTGGAAGGGGATAATTTAAGCTTGTGTGCATCGCCTTGCAAAGAATATCGAATTCAAATAAAAACGTGTGAGCGTCTTTAGAGGACATAACATGAAAAAGTGGAAGAGATGCCAATGGTATGTTCTTCATATTTATATTTCTGTTAATGTCCAAAATAGAAAATCATAAAGTCGATTATGTATCGTCTTCTTTCTCCTCAGGACCTCCTCTCGGTCCATCCCTCTGATCATTGTTCCCTCCAAACAAGGTGTGTATTTTATCATTATCTCTAGGGTGATTTTCCACATTATTTTTGTTTTCCTCCCATCCTTCGTTGTTAGCCATTCTTACTACAAGTTCATAAGTAGGCTTTAGTACAATGGTCTGGTTGGAACAAGACTCAGCTAGGTTGAGCCTAATGTTACCAGGCCCTAAGTCTCTGTGAGGTCCTCCTGCTACAGATTCCACTTGTGAACTAGCACCAGTTCTATACCTATAATAGTTCCCAAGGAAATTTGTGTTTGTTGTAGTATGATTTGGGGTTTTTCAACCCCTTTTGATGCAGTGTCTCTTTTTTCTGATGCCACTTTGTTGGTGGAGCTTTCTTCCTCCTCTTTGATACATACGTAACGATTAGTTGAATTAGTTGGGGGTGTTTTTGTGGGACCAAATATTGCTGAAAATGATTGTGTTCTTGAAATAAATCTACTGTTGCTATCCCTAAGCCTACCTTTACTTTTACACACAAGAAAATAAAATACTACAAAGATTCACTAAAAACAACCAGACTTTGGAGAAACCCCACCATAGTGGATGTGTGGATCTTCACTCACGTCTTACTATACACTCTTCGCCCTCTGATCATTCTGCAAAATCTTCAACACTCATGAATTTTAAAGAGATTGTTACTTGGACCATTTACAACTCCCAAAAAAAAAATGCCAAAAATGTTAGGAGTTTTATTTGTCATTTTATTCCCCTAAATTAAATTATCGATTGAGGTTCATAAACTTTGAGTTACACTATGTTTCAATTCAGGTTCCGAATAGTTTACTACATAATGGAGTATGAAACGTTTAATCTCTACTTTCCATAAGATGAAGTGAAGAAACCTATTATCCTATAGTTAAATATTTTTTCTATAAAAACTTTAACCACTGTTCTAATTTAATCCTAATTTATCTAACTCAAAAATTTACTTTAGAAATGAATCAAGAAAACACCCTAATTTAAAAGCATTGCACAAATTCCTTGAAGATTATTGTACAACATGCAAGTTTTGGCACAGACAATACACATCACTGTTGTAATAAATATAAATTGTTGCATAAAGAGTTCAAACCACTGTGCAAAAAAAAAAACAAATCACTACACAACAATACTAATCACTATTCTAGAAAACCAATCTTGGTTCATGCAAGACTATTTCCAAACACCATTTAAGCAATATTAATCACAACTCAAGCACTATGAATCACTAACCTCACTCCAAGAAAATTTAATCTTAATTCAAGCAAAACTCAGTTTCAATCCAAGTAAAAATTAATTTCAATCCCTAGGATATATTAAGACAAACTAAAGAACTGGCTCCTTGATCCTATCTAGCTCACACATTTTCTTTTGAAGAACATCAAAAGAAATGAAAAGATAATATAAATCAATGTGCTCATGCTTTAACACACTCAGATTTGAGATAATTCAAAGATCAACGCTTATATTCTAACTCAAAATCATTCCAAATAAACTCAAAAAGTATATCCTAAGCAAGCAAAATTTTACAAAAAGAGTGACAACCTATATTCCCGACACAATTTCACTATAATTACATGGAGTTTTGAAGTTATGCTATAACATTCAATCACATAATATCCATTAATCAATAATTTTTCTCCTCACTATTTTTGAATGCTTCCTCATAAAACACAATTTTCAAGAACCCTGCATTGTTGATAAATGCACATAATCAATATGAAAATCCCAGATTTAATTGGATCAACAGGTTAAGCTCACAGTGCAGTTGTCCTTTTTCATAATTTGTTTAGATTGGAAAAAACATCCTTTTAAGTATTCTGAAACAAAGAAGTATGATGAAGGGATCATTCATACATAACAAAACACTAAGAAACATTGTTCCTCTATTCGCAAGACTTAAGGGCATACACTCTTCCAGATCCAAGGCAACCAAAATAAGAAATTTAAGTACATTATTAGTAAATCGAAGCTCTATTGGCAAACAACTCTTAAAACAAAATATAAACTTCGAATCTCAAAAGCACACCTCCTACAATTTATATCGATTACATGACTCATTTCGAGGTGGTGGTGGGGCCTTGCCACTTCCCGGAGCAAGTCTTAAACTAACTCAATAACTTAGAAATCAAAAATCATAATGCTAATAGGAAATAAATGTTGGAACCAAAATTATAGTTTAAAATGCAATGAATCATAAATTAAACAATAAATATGCCAATATCCAATGTCTTATGAGCATATAACTCTTACAAAAAGTGATGCATATGATACTTTCAGGTAATTACATATAAAAATCATTAGGCTTTATATAAAGTTTAGTCGATGGTAAAATGATTGCAACTAACTAACTGAGAAAAGTAAACACATAATGTCATGGCTAAGTTAGGATGTATGAAGTCTCATAAACATATTTAGAAGGATCACAATTGAGTTGGTCCTGATCTCAACATGAACAATGAAATCGGATCCCTGTTGACCACAAAGAGACCTAATTTTGGAATGCCAAAGAATTGACTGGATGTCGCTGCCAATTAGAGTAAAAAATGGGATACAAAAATTAGGTACATAATAGTGAGTCCACATATGGTTGTTTGTTGCATTGTCAAGTAATATTTTGCACCATATGCTAGGTTCCTGCTAACTTGTCCACATGTCTTCGTATGCTTGTGAGTCCTTGTAAAAGTTAGACAAAATAACCCAAGAGTTGCAGATTCATTATTACTCACTTAAACTAATCAAATATATATGAAAACAATGGTAAGTAACACATCTTACCTCCATTCACAAAATAGTGTGGTTTGGTTTAAGTAGTGGTATTATGGTAAAAAGAAGGGTCAAAGAGAGTAAATGTCGGTGACAACAAGGGAATAAGGTAGGTGTAGGAAGTACAAAATTAGGGCTCAACAATCTATACTCATTCCATCTCCTTCAAATTGATCTTCCTCTATTAATTGATGGAATATATGATCAATTTATTGTATTTCTTGTGGATTATATTGCAAGGTCTACATCTTTGTTGTTTTATGTCATGGTAGATTGCATACTCCATGTCGAGAGGAAGGGAGGGGTGATTGTTTATAAATTTCAAGGCTTGCCACATTTCCTATGATGTGGAAGTTCAAATCCTAACCAATCAAGTGTAGGGAAGGAATTTGTGACCAATACAAAGCATCCACGTGTCATTGGAACTGGAATCCCTCGTCCTCAGACATTGAACTTTATCCACAGGTGTTTATCATGTGCTTGGAATATTTTGCGGGCCAGCTTTGACATTGGTGTCAACACTGTCACTTGCACTCCATAATGTGGAATTAGAACTGGCAAATCTTGGTTATTACGATTAAACAACCATTCTTTGCAATCTTTCTTATAACTAGAATTGAGCATGTATTGTGATTAAAATATGGACCAATTGTTGAGAGGAAAACCTTCAATGTAATATTCCATAGCTACGTGACTAGCATATGTTTTTACTTCATCGCTTCAACAGGTAGAGGCTGATCAGTGGGCTTGTAAATTCCTACACTTCTCATGTATAAAAACTGATTTGTGTCAAAATTTTTGGGGTTGATTTGCTATCAACTTGATAGTATCCAAGTCTTTATCACTTTAATAATTGTTGTGTTGTGTTATATTATTTCCACGACTAGCCCACATAGTTAACTGGGGGGTTAAAGGGGGGG
>APFE030677733.1:0-11241 GCA_000404065.3 Pinus taeda
TCTTCTTTATGTTTATGATGTTCATGGTTGAATTTCATGTATGAATGGATGTCTAAAAGTTCATAACTAACTTCCTTCTTGTATAGCATAAAGATGATTTTTGTATAAATCTTTGTCCATATACTGCTGCATTCTTTGGAATTGTTGGTTTTGCAGGGCAAAGGAGCGAAAGGGACGTGAAGAAGGGTTTGGACCCTTGAGGAACTACCTGAACGTAGGACCTGAGGTACGTCCTTCTTACTTTAAAATTAGCTTTTGCTAGCATAATGGCTATGTGTGTGCATGTTTCTTTGTTTAGACAACTTTCAGTCTGCTAGGGTTCCACCCAAAAGCCCTAGGGGATAAAATCCCTCAACAGTGGGCTTGGTATCTAGTCCATAATTTGTATGCAGATGTAATACATGGAGGTGTTCACAAAATGTGAAATCTATTTCTTTTGTTGAAGCAGGAGTTTTAGGCCATCCAGTTATTGTCTCTATTTTTGTTGTTGTTAACAGTTGTTGTTGACAGCCTGTTAAACAGGTACAAATGAAAATTTGTGAAGCAGATGTAACTTCACATTTGTTTGAGCCACCTTGGATCAGTGATCAAGGCAGAGAGGTTCAAACTACCTTCTGTGACCATTTCAACAAGAGTTTTCCATGAAGTCAAGGAGGAAAACAACTCTTCCCAAGAGGACCAGCACATCCAGGAAGGAGAGTGGTCAAAGGCTTTGGTTCAGAGGCACTATGCAAGGCAAGTGTATGGAGGCTGCAAGAAGAGGTTGATGTTACTCTCATTTACTATTCAGATCAGTATTTCAGTCTTTTGGAGTACAAAAGTTCTTTAAGTGGGAAGGTGTGATCCAAAATGGATCTAGAATATACTTATAAGTCTAAAGTGTTCCTCATAGAGGAAAATGAAAGTCCAAGGATACTCTTGTAAATAGCCCCATTATGTAGATCTTTTCATTGTGAATCTACTGCAACTTGAATAGGCTAAAATGGACTTCATATGAAAAAGTTATCGCAAAAAGAAGTTTGCCTTTGTCCTTTGAAAATGAGGCAAATTCCTATATAAATGGGACTTAAGGGAAAAATGTGTTTTAAACATAAAAACCCTTAGAACCCATCATATCACAATAAACTAAGGCTGAAGGAATTCAAATAGGCGCAAAGGCCTTCAGCAGACCCGATGGGTTTATAAATCAAACAGGCAAACCTTTTGAGTTCCAAAAGAAGGGCAGTAAGTAGGATTTCGGGAAGGCCTTAGGTGGTAAGAGGTATTGGATGGGCTCCACCCAAATCCATACATTGGTCGACGCGTGGCACGATGGAGGAGAGAGGAAACCTCTTTTTCAGGTGGTTAATCCCCATGCAAGTTACGTGCCCGAAACGGACTATTAGCCATTGGATTAGCGGTCACGGATCAACGGTCAAGATCTAATCGGCAGATCAGTGATTGGCGTGACCAAAGGGAAGACCCCCAGGGCCGTTGCGATAGTGATACGCGATATGCCAATGTTCTGATGGGTCGATCGGCGATCGACGATCGGTGAACCCTCGATACCAGGGCCACTGCACATTGCGATTACGACTTGCAATACGCCGATAAAAAGGCAGACTCGATACGAATTATGTACGTGATTTCATAAGTTTAGAAATCCAGATTTTTAGATTTTCTGTGTATTATCCATGTATTGGGTTGTTTTGGCCATTATGCCATGCGATAGTGATAAGCGATATTTGGATGGACCCAATAGGTTTATAGGGTCGATTCCATAATATTTGAAGTCTGCGCTAAAGGCCCATGATGTGTTTTGTGTGTGTTTCCTGTGTATTTCCATTATTTGGCTAACACGGCCAGAGGAAGGCAAAACGACCGGGTTTCCTTGCCCACCTGTTCTTTTCCATTTGTAAACATATTCTTGTGAGGAAACGGTCGAGTTCTCTAATGATGGAGGACTGTAACCGATGCATGATAAAAATATAGAAAGAACGAATGCTAAAGGTAGCTGAAGGTTGCTGAGGGAGCGGGAGGACTGAAAAAGGTTGCTGCAAGGTTGCTAAGAGTTGCTTGGAGGTCAAGCGGAACACAGAGGCACGCAGAGGCCGAGAGAGAGCTCAAAGAAGCCACAGCCGAAGAGCCAGAGCCAGAGCCAGAGCCAGAGCCAGAGCCAGAGCCAGACCCAAAGCCAAAGCCAGAGCCATGAGCCAGAGCCAAGAGCCAGAGCCAGAGCCAGAGCCAAAGCCAGAGCCAAGAGCTAGAGTGAGAGCCAAAGTGAGAGCCAAAGCTATAAAGCTGAAGAGCTTTAGAGCCAGGGATAATATGGTGTTATAAGCCCATTGTGTTCAGTGTAAACCAGTGGAGTTGAGTGGGAGCTTGTAAAAGGACTTTGCCATAATCCTAGAGAGCCTAGTTGAGTTGACTAGAGCTCAAGGAGACGTAGCCCAAGAGTTTTGGGTGAAATCCATATTATATTGTTGTTTTATATGTTTGTTATTTGCTGCACTGTTTTATTGTTACATGTATTGACATATCAACATAAACAACAAAACTTACAACACATAAACAATTATAAAACAAACATAAGCATACACTTATTTTCAAGCACTTTTAGTTCTACAATTGGTTAATCACTAGATCTTTGGAATAATTAAGCTTTGAAAGTGGGATAGGTTCTTGTAAGCTTGACAATAAGCGTTTACACCCCATTTTCAGAGCAGTGGAGGGGGACCAAGAAGAGGTTGCAGACAGCTGATATGTTACAATTGCGAAGGGCCAGGGCATTATGTCGTGATTGTACGAATCCAATGTGGTCATTATGCTTGTATTGTACATTGTTTGATCATGAGACAGAGGATTATCCCACACTGATAGAGAGGTTGCATGATAAAGGAGCACACTAACCTCCCCTGACTCAGAACCTGCAAATGATGAGCTATGGGCTGCACGAGGAAGACCCTAATGTAAATATAGTGCTTTGGAGTGGAATTATGATAGGGGAGGACAAAGGCAAGCAGCCTAAATAAAGTACCTGGGTTCGCAAGGCTCCAATGAAGGAACTAGAATTTGATTTGGAGCGCGCTAAGGAGACCTTCATGGAAGCTAAGAGGATCTTTTTTGATGCCTCCACTTCAGGAAGTAAAGACAGACTGGAGCTGAAAATGGACCCATGGATGCTCACTACATTCTTGGAGACATGCATGAAGCTGCTGCGCGACATCAAAGCTATAAAGGGGCTGCAATAACTCATAACTAGATGTGTTGGAACCACGGCAGGAGAACCACATATGGTCTATAATCTCGGGAAGCACACGACATGAACAGGAAGGGAGATGAGATTGACCGTGCAGATTGGGCAATATGAGATGGACCAAGTGATTCTGGATCTAGGATCGGATGCGAATCTCCTACCAAAGCAGACATGGGAGTGCATGGGCAGGACTGCATTGCAATGGTCTCCTATCCAAGTGTGAATGGTGAACCAACAAAAGATCCTACCTATGGGGAGATTGCAGGGAATCACAGTAGATATCAAGGGAGCAAGCGCGCTAGTAGATTTTGAAGTAATAGAGATTGTTGATTACAGCAATCCCTACCCCGCACTATTGGGAATAGATTGGGCCACTAACATGAATGGAGTGATAAATCTAAAGAAGTGCAAGATGATGTTTGAGAAAAGTCTCTGCGCGTAGTGGTACCTTTAGACCCTGCAGAAGGATCACACTACATGGAGCTAGTGCGTGACTATGACATCGATGACGATCTAGACTACATCTACAAGATAACAGCGCAAGAGCAAGACTGGGTAAATCCAACCACGAATGGTCAAATCTCATGGGAGTGTGAAAGCTCCTACACATCAGATTCCGACGAGGAGATAGAACGATGGTAGAACCAGTTACACGAGGTAACCACGCTCAACTGTAACATGATGACAAGATTGTTGTGCTAAGTAGAAATAGAGGTAAGAGATCTGCCTACGTATGACGGGTTAAGCGAGGTGGATGACTTCCTGAACAGATTTGAAAGAGAAGTTCTGGAACAGCAGCGCTTCGATGCTCTAAAATGGTTACTACGATCTACGCCCGCAAGATGGTGGGGTATGCACCAAAGGATTTCTGAGGATTGGCGCGATTGTAGAAGAATGATGCGCACACAGTTTGGGAAGCATCCGCTGTGATTAACAGATAAGATTGTCGAACAAAACGGCCCATGCACCCACCTTGGATACAGGGATATAGTACGAAACCTGCACGAATGCACACAACCCTCGCAGTAGGAGACACGATCAGTAAGTAGGTGTGGGTAAGGCAATGGTGCAAACGACCCCTCTAGTTGGCACCACGAAGTATGGAGAGACCAAGTGCACAAAAGGATATCCACGGAGAAGACTTTAACAAAATACGTGAAGTGCTAAACAAGGTCCACAATGCGAAGCAGATTGACTGGGACCTGTGCGTACCAGCTGTTCTATGGGTTTACAGGACCGCATGCAAGAAACCTGACCATGTAGGCACTGCCAAGGCTGGAGTATAAGAAAACGTTGTAAGCCCTATAGTACATGAAAATCTTAGACTGCGCATGATAGCACCGGTAGATACGACGGTTCGCGGAACCTTGGAAGAAGAAATCCAATAGGGAAATTCTAGGCTCCAAGATTTTGAAGAAGAAAGGGTATGACTAAGGAAGAAAAGCGCTCTGGTAGATGCAGAAGTCAAGACCTTGGAGGACGAGATAAAGGAATATTTTCTCAGTAAAAAGACCATGGTGATAAGGTAGGGTGCACACGATCACGATGACAAGTTTGAGAGCTATCGCTGCGAATTGATCAGTCTGATGCCTTGGCTTGGACCACACATTACTAAGTGAATCGACCAGGGTAGCACATTGCAGATGATAAAGTGCATGATGCCGCCCATAATAATAAAAGGTGGGTATTTTCCAGGAAACATGATGGATGACAGGATGAAACTTTACACAGGTGGTGTGACCAACTAACTAGCCAAGGGAAGTATAGTCTTAGTGCTCCAGGCAGTTGAAAGGAAGCACGGGACTATAAACTACTCTTCCCTGTAGCTGTGCGAAGAAGCAAAGAGTCATAAGGTCTGTGACCGTGCACGGGGGGTTGCGCTTCTGCGTGGGTTGGCCAGAAAGTGACCGCTGAAGTCACTATTCATGATGGCATGCTCGACTTGAGACCAAATGGAGTGGGCGACAGGCATTTAAGACGTGATTTATGGGCAAGATTTGGGAAAATCTACCGCTAAGGGAGCATTAATGAACCAGATTTGGGGGGAATGGTCAAATTCAAATTCAAAAAGTGCTATAAATTACGAGGGGCTACCCAGCAAACAACACTTGGTCATTTGCGAATTGAGCTATTGTGTAGAGCCCTTTATGTTTTGTGCTGAGCGTTGATTGAGAACCTGAGTTTGCAAGTGATAGATTTCTGGACAGACATGATGGCAATAGCTGAGGAACTTATGGAAACAATAGAAATGACCGCCAAAGAGGCTGCGCATGCCCTCACTATGGGGGATGCTCCGGAAGGCGCCGAGATTGTGGCAGAAATACTGAAATCACCGTGCACGCCAAGACCAAAGAAGGACAAACAAGCGATGGTTCCCATACGTGTATCCTCGTAGAACCCACTCCGCACCAAGATTTCAATGGAGGACAAGGGGAAAGACATCACCATAGAGACTGATGAAGAAGAAGAAGACCTAGAGGACCTTATCATCGAAGAGGACAAAGACAAAGGCATGGAGGAGGAAACTGAGCCTGTGCACCCCCGAAAAAGCTGCCCGCCTATGCCCCCATACGGAAAGGGAAAGCTAAAGTGCCCAAGGACCTTGACGAGACCAAGAGCTTGCTCCAAATCCCACTCCTCCCAGACAACATTATTTTTGAGGGCACGCACTTGGGACACGTGCCGAACTTAAAATTTGAAGATTGGGACCTCGCTAACCACGAGAAGTTCCCTCACCTTGAGACCTCGCACCTCATGAAGCCCAAGAAGAACACCGTGGTGGGGGTTATAGAATTAAAGCCATGAAAGTGGTTGCGTGGATTGGAAAAGGCCAGGCTACTTAACCTTCTCTGGGTGCCGCATTTCCATTGCACCCCAATAACAATTTTCGTCATCAGACAACTGCTCGGCTTGGTGCATGATGGGTGTTTATGGCTGGAGGAGCCCATCCCCATCACGACAGACTTCATTCACCACATTTCTCGGCTTCCATGCAAAGGAGAGGATCCCGCAGACATCTCAAAAGGGAAGAGTAGTGACTTGGCCATCGCGGAGGCCATGAAGAAGAAATACAAGCTAGTGAAGAAGAAAAGGGGCTACGCCATATCCAACATCAACAATAAAGCAGTGAGAGTGGCAACCCAAATACTGGATAGTAAGGTTAGGCATAAGTGCCACGCAGACAAGGTACCCACACCAATGGTAGCACTTGTTGAACAATGCGTTGAGGGGGTCTAGTTTAACTGGTCCGAGTTCCTCTGCAAGGAATTCTTGGAGAATTGTCGCGAAGCTCAGGAATAGGGAAAAACGTTCCACTATGCGTGACTTCTGCTATCCATAGTACTCATGGCAGGGGAATTACTAGAAGATAGTCAATTCCCCACAATTGACAGGGATCTGTCAGAGGCCGTGAAGTATGCTTCACTCTGGGCCACAAAGGATGCAAATAGGATCCATGACATCTCAGAAGGGAAGAGAAGTGACTTGGCCATCGCAAAGGCCATGAAGAAGAAATACAAGTTGGTGAATAAGAAAAGGGGCTATGCCATATCCAACATCAACGATAAAGCAGTGAGAGTGGCGACCCAAATACTGGCCGGTAAGGTTATACGCAAGTGTCATGTGGACGAGGTACCCGCACCAGTGGTAGCACTTGTTAAACAATGCACCGAGGGAGTCTAGTTTAACTGGTCTGAGTTCCTCTGCAAGGAATTCTTGGAGAATTGTCGCAAAGCTCAGGAATAGGGCAAAACGTTCCACTATGTGTGGCTTTTTCTATCCATAGTACTCATGGTAGGGGAATTGTTGGAAGATAATCAATTCCCCACAATTGACAGGGATCTGTCGGAGGCCGCAAAGTACGCTTCACTCTGGGCCACAAAGGATGCAAATAGGATCCATGACAGTAAGATATTCTGGGTGTTCATGGAGATGAACCTCAGAATGGGGATCAATCACAAGCCGCAGTTGTTGCCCACTATCTACAATAGCCTGTAGAGTTTTGCGGAATTTAAAGCAAACATCCATAGCATATACATCAAAGTGCGCAAGGACCTAGCCAAACAATGGAGAAAGTTACCCTTTGTAGCCGCAAACAATGTCATCTTTAACATACTGGAGACATGGCCACCGAAGTGGCATGCTCCAAACATCACGGAGATAGAGAAGTCGGCAGCACAGAGGAAGAAAGAAGAGGCCAAACTGCACATCACACAATTGGCAGAAAAGAGAAGGAAAGAGGCAGTGTCAATAAAAGCACGGGCAGCTCGGGATGCTACACAGATAGCAACTGAATAGGAAAAGGCCGTAGCAACAACAGCACAGGAGGTAGCCACGAAGGTGAGTAAGGGCCAAACGTCGCCTTCACATGGGTAGAAAGTAGAGGAAGAAGAGTGAGGCACAGACCCACAAACCATGTCAACACAGTTGAAGTGTCAGCACCCGACCGAGCAGACAGGACCGTGTAAGAAGGTCAAGGAATCGAAGTTGTCTATTGAATCGATCACCCTAACTGAGGTTGATCTGCTCGACATCGACGATACAGTGCACGATGTCACCTCCGAGACCCTCCAAAATTTTATGCAGGAGAAACAGATTGTGTTGGGGACCCTCAGAGCACAGCAGCAGGAGTTGCAGGTGCGCCCTCCTCCAGCTGGTACCCTTTCAACTAGCCTCACAGTTGGAACAACGACAGCAGAACATATGTTGCGTGCTCGGGTGACAAATACCGTAGTGCTGCTAGAAGGGGCACTAGTGACAACAAATGAGGTAGACAGGCCTACGGTTAGTGCGTTGAAGGGTCTCGGCATCAACATGGATGCACTCCCGTGGGAGACCTTATACATTCTACAGGATTGGATAACTACACAACTGCGAGCTAGGGAGAGCCGCGCACTGCAAGTCCTCAGCGAGGAGAAAATCAACATGGAACAATTGATCCTACACTGCAATGAAGTGGTGTCATAGAATCAACAGCTGGTACAAGTACTAAATGAAGCTTGCCAAAGCATCCCAATGCTAGCCATTCCAGCAGACACACCCACAGAGGTGCACCTCCACAGGCTAGCACCAGGGGTGCACGAGGCGCGGGAGGAATTGACAAAGGTTTAGTTGGAGCTGAACCTTTAGATCGCCGAGTTTTTATTAAAGGCGCAACCGTCCACCCCTTCGGAAGTCAGAGTACAGTGCATTAGCGTTATTACAGCGGGACTGGACAAGATTGGTAATGCAGTGTGAGACTACACCAGCATGTTGGAAGAGTCATTTGAGGTCCTCGCAAATCTACAGGACAACCCCAACAACCAGCGCTTAGAGACAGAGGCGCGAGAACTCCAACAACAATATGACAGCGTTAAAGGAACTACGTAGATGGTGGCCCTCACTCAGAGGCTCGTGCAAATGCAACAGGCCAAAGCGCTGAAAGAACAGGTGGACGCAGCACGACACAAGGAAACAATCCTAAAGGCATGTGTTCAGCCTTGGATCGACGAGGCCTTCACCATCACAACAGAAATTGAAGGCAAGCTCGCACACATGTAGGGGATATAGGCATAGATGCAGAGAAGCACTTCCAACACCGTGGTCTCGGAACAACACATGTAGTAGATCTAGCATGCAACAGCTCAATGTGCTTCCAACCTTGTAGCAATTTGAGTAGAGTTGGAAGGACTTTACGTGAAGATCTTCTCACTGACAAAGTGACTTGACGGTGTGGGCATGGAATCCCCCCAAGGCACGTTTTGGGGCTTAAAGCCCAAGTTTTGAGCAAATATTTTTGTAAAAGCTTCGTGAATTGTGGGCGCGGAGCGTGAAATTATGATAGAGTCATAGGGTTGTCTGCCGTTGTTTTTTAATGTAATGACAACTTAATAGACATACTCATGGTCCACGAACCATGGGATTGTATAAATAGAGCGAGGCTCTAAGTGTATAAAACAAGGCATAAGAGCATGTGAAGTCTAAGTGATTAAGAAAAAGTGCAAAGTGTGTCTTTGGGTCGTAGGGTAGGTGAAGGCTCTGCAGCTAAGTGCACAGAGGCCTAATAGTTTGCAACTGAGTTCACGGACCCCTGCAGCTGAGTGCGCAGGGTAGGTTGAGTCTGTAACCATTGGAAGAATCAATAAAGAGAAGTTTGCCATATTTCTGTGCATATTTTCCTATTTTAATATGTGATTAGGTATAATTTGCAAGTATACTATTTATTTGTTGCACGAACTTATATGAATGTTTTGTATAAATAATTATAACGTAATACATCCAAGTACGCGGAGGTAATTAACTGGTATAGGAAGATAAGTAAGATCTCGGGTAATAGCGCAGAGCGCAGCTCTAGCAGTGTGGAAGCTCCACAACCCCTGGTTAGGGTTGCATGAAGGTAGTGTAGCAGGCCATGAGGATCAGGGAAGTGCGTGAATTGACTTGCACATAGGGACAAACAGTGGAACCAGTGGAACCACTTAGACATCTCAAGGGTGCGGAAACCTGGTTCTAGCACCCTCCCATACTACTTCGAGTGAGACCTCAGTCCACACCTCGCGGATTGTTGATGAAAGGGCCATTAATACAGGGATTTGTTTGGCTAATTAAACTCCGAACCTGGGTCAAGACCCAACAAGCCAACAGGTTCACAAGATGGTCATTCCATCATTGATCAACTAGTGGAATATAGTAGTTGGTGGAATTGTTTCTCCAACTTGGGCGTAGAGAAACAAGCCCTAACTTCAACAGCTCTAATAGATCTCTATTTTCCAAGGATACAACCTCGGAGGTGTGGTGAGTACAGCCTTTCATTGGTTTTTCTTGACACGTGTAGACGTTCCCACATACCCTTCTCCTATTAAGTTTTGTTTTATTACACTATGAGTACTTCCCCTCATATTTCTAATCCCCCCTCTAGCAAAGGCAAACCAAGTAAAATTACTCTAGAGAATCTTTATGATTACATTGAATCTTTAGAAAGATGAAGAGAAGAAAGAGAAAACCATTCTAAACTAGAATTAACTACAATGTCCGCCAACAACCACAAATCATTAGAAAATAAAATAATCACACTCGAAATTGAACTCCAAGAAATGAAAGGTAAAATTCAAGAAATAGATCATAGTAAACAAGCAATGGTTAAAGGAAATGACACCTTGAAAAATGAGATTAAAAATCTAAAAGAAAAACTACATAATAACTCATCCCTAAATAACACAGAGAATAACTTAGATATTAAACCCATAAAATAGGAAATTAATAAACTAATTGTACTCGACCATGAGCGCCACAAAAGAGCCTTAAACCTTATAATTGTGGGTATAGAAGAACAAAAAAATGAAGACATATTAGAAATAGTTAAAGAACAATTAAAAACAAAATCTCAAATTCAAACAACTTATCTCATGGAAGCAATATGGGTAGGAAATATACTTGAGCATAAACACAGACTAATTTGTGTCAAGGTTAGTTGTAATGAACAAAAATTGGATATACTCAGGAAATCCCCAAGCCTAAAAGCAACCAAAATATTTATAGATGAATATTTCATTCCAAAAGACCAAGTTGAACTTAGGAAAGAAGTCCAAAAGGTCAAGGAGGCAAGAAAGGTAGAGAAATGGGCAATCATTAGGAAGAGTAAAGTTATTATTAGAGATAAAGTCTTAAACACGAGTGATAAATAGGGACTTGAATCACTCTGAATCCTCTTCTGGAGCTGTCGTGGTTTTCCATGGTGTAAAGGTCCTATGTTAGGTTTGATCCTGAGTAAAATTGACCTTATTCTTTTAGTTGAAACTTGGGAGCATGTGTTATGAAACCAGCTCAAGAAAAGATAGAAAAGATAGATCAACGCCTTAGAATTCAGCCTCTTCGAGGGGGAAACCTCCTTTACATTACATAAATGAACAATTCTTCGATGATACAAATGACGAAACCTCCTTTCTATATATAGGAATCTAAGGAGTCACAATATAACCCAGCCGACCTAATAATAATAATATAAAGCCACAAAAATAACAATAGAGGGA
>APFE030677745.1:0-26792 GCA_000404065.3 Pinus taeda
AGGGATGAATGGAGTAGGGAATGAAAGGGGCAACCCTGGGTCACATGCTAGGGTACAAGGGTAGCTAATACAAGGGAAACCCGCACTTTGGTATATAATGTATAGGAGGGAGTAATCGTGGTACATGAGGTGCCTCGACCTTGATTTTTCCACCCTTCTTTATATGCCTTTTGCCTTTTAAGATTTTACTTTAATTAACTGCTCGAGGCTCAATGGGTAAGAGCATGATGTGTGAGATATAGTAGTGGATACCCCCTTGAAGGTTGGGCAGTTCATTGCCCAGCTAGGATTGGGACAATCATGGGTTCCTAAATGATAAAGTAGGCTCATCTAAGGCCTGTAGGAACCAGGTTGATGGCCATCATGATGGGGTAGAGCTCATGTATTGGTTTTTGCCCACATGCTAAATGTGTTCGTCCCGACCATCTTTTGCATTTTGTGGTACATTTTCTTGTTGAACGTGGCCAATTATGGTTTTACTTGTCTTTTCAGCTGCATCAACCTTCGGACATCATTCTAGGCCCGACCCAAGGCGTGGGCAAGGGGAAACGGAAAACTAACTGTACGTGGACCCTGTAGAGGAATGTGGACCTAGGTGGGAGAAATGATGAATGGGGTTATAATGAGTGGAAGGGGAGTAATATATATGGATGAGGGAGTGGGAGCATGCAACCAAAATCGGTGTTTCCCATGGAATACTATCCCTATAGCCCAAGGATCAGTGAAAGAGATCCCATGGAACTAGGGTCCAAGGTTAACATTCAAAATGGGTCTAGGGGACAAGAGCATAGACCTAACCCATTCTTTCCCCCGAATACCCCCATTAATCCATGCTTAGAAGTGTCCATGATAAGCAAACTACAATACTCAATTACCAAATGACATGGCACACCTTTTGGTTTGGGAGGCCCACCATCAAACATACGATCATGGCAGATGGGTGAGGGACCACATGGCTGGCTCAGATGGGGCCAAAAGGCACAACGAGCTAGTTGGTGGCGGTTGGTTGTCGACTCAGGACCATCTTGGAGAAATTTTTTATCCTAGGGATATCACCCACAGAATGGTGGGTAACAGGGCTATTTTTCTCTCACGTTTGAAGGAAGGCTAGGGTTTTTGTAGTAGATCTAGGGTTTTTCCTGTACAAGTTCAATCTTGAAAAAGGGAAGGCAAGAAGGTCAAGCGAAGGTCACAACAAGCCATCCTCAAGCTCCAGAAGTCAGAGAAAGCCAAGCGAAGGTCTAAGGAAGCCTTGGAAGGCTAAAACAAAGCTCACACGTGTGGCAGCAACTACTGTAGAAGGGTCGAAAATTTTAGGTCTGCAATGGAAGCTGAAATTTTGCAACTGAGGGTCAAAGTTGTGCTACTGGAAGAGATTTGATTGGGTTTGACTTGTTCAAGGAAAGCACATCATCCATAAAGGTTGGACTTGGTCTTGGAGGTTATTGGTCTTGGTCTAGAGGACTTGGAATTCATCAATTGAAGAATCTATAAGGAAGAAGAGATTTGCGGGTTTTGCTCTCAATTGGAGAGGTTTTGGCCTTGGCTTGCAACCTATATTATGTGTTCTTGTTCTTCTTGTTTTGGTAGCTGTTTGATGATATACAAACATAATAATAAGTCAAGAAGTTAATAAGTAGGAAAAGGCTAAAATACATCTCAAGCAGTTACCAAGGAAAGAGAAACCACTCTAATCATTGACTTATAGATTTCTCAACATGGTATCAGAGGTAAGGTTGGCTAAGGGCATTATGAAGATCTCTACTACATTAAAGAAGTTCCTTAAGAAGTGTTCAAAGGTAGCAAGCCATCTCAAGAAGGGTATCAAGGAAGCATGAGTCTTCTATTTACTCCAAAGAAGGAAGGTGACCATGACGAAAGATGAAGGATTGTTCTCGACACTGACTGGCATATTTCAAGATGAGAACATTTGGGAGATCGATAGCAGTGCATCAAGACACGTGGCAGGTCATTACAAGCACCTAAAGACATTATCAAAAGGAAAATCTTCTTACTCCGTAGAACTTGGGGATAATACTGTAAGAGGAATTGGATCAACCTCAATAGAGTTGGAGAATGGAGGCAATATTCATCTCAACAACATCCTATTTGTTCTAGGTTTGCATAAGAACTTACTCTCCATTTCAAGTCTAGAAGATAAAGGTGATAGAGTGGATTTCATTGATGGAGAAGTTGTAGTATGGAATAAGAACTCAAGCATAGAAAATTCTAGAGTAATTGGCATTCGTGAAGGAAGACTTTACAAGTTGATATCTCCTCTTGCTCAAGCTTTGGTTCACATTGAAATCAAGCCATGTGAACTTTGGCATAGAAGATTTGGACATCTCCATTTCAAAATCCTGCCGACTCTAAGTTCAATAGTTGGAATCCTCAAACTAAAAGATCACAAAGGAGTATGTAAAGGATGTGCATTGGGTAAGAACACCAAGAGACTGTTTGGAAGCAGTGCTTCATTATGAAAAGAAATCTTGGATCTTATTCATTCGGATGTCTGTGGTCATATGACTCCTAAATCACTTGCAGGTCATCTATATTATGTCATATTTATAAATGATCATTCAAAGAAGGCTTGGGTTTACTTAATGAAATTCAAGGATGAAGTATTTACAAAATTTCAAGAATTCAAAGTTGAAGTAGAGAACCTTATAGAAAGAAGAATCAAGATATTAAGATTCGATAATGGATGAGAATATACATCCAAAGAAATCATAGATTTCTACAAGGAGTCTAGGATTAAGAGGGGGCTGATAGTCCCATATAATCCCGAACAAAATGGAGTTGCAGAATGAAAGAATCGATCCATCGAAGAAAGTGTAAAAGCAATGTTACATGATCAAGGCATATTGAAATTTCTGTGGGGTGAGGCTACAAAGACAACTATATACATACAAAATCGAAGTCCCCACAGGTCTCTAGATAACAAGCCTCCCGAAGGGGTGTTCACTAGGAAGAAACCAACCATAGATCATCTCTGAATTTTTGGTTGTCCTATCGATATACATATACCTAAGGACAAAAGAAAGAAGCAAGATCCATCTGGCATGAAGGAACATTTGTGGGCTACGGTTACTGTTCTAAGGCCTATAAGATCTACACAAGGGAAGGACACTAAATAGAAGTCAATTGAGATGTGATATTTGACGAATGTATTGCATTCAAAAAATCAAAATATCTCCTTATGGACTTTGATGATGAAGAACTTTCAGTATTCGAAGAAGAAGTTACTAGGGAAGAAGAAGAATCGAAGCATGAAGATGACGGTCCCTGTGAACCAATACAACATGTGGTAATTCCTGAAACCAAAAAAAAACCTAACTAGTTGAAGTCTACACTTCTAGATGCAGAAGGTCATGGAGCAACTCAAGGTACATTAAGGGAAAGCAAGAAGGCCAAATGATATTTTGGGTATGCAGATTACTTGACAAAACTAATTGAAGCAGAGCCATCCACTTTTGAAGAAGCTGTCAATCACCAAGAATGGAAAGATGACATGAATGAAGAATATTAAGCTATAATGAAGAATGGAGTCTGGGAGATTGTACTTAGGTCTGCAGACAAATTTGTGGTAACTTCCAAATGGATCTACAAGATCGAACATGCAGCAGATGGAAGTATTGACAAGTATAAGGCAAGATTTGTGGCTAGGGGCTTCTCTCAATAGGAAGGCATCGACTATGAAGAAACTTTTGCTCCAACAACAAGGTATAGAACTATACATTCGTTGGTCTCTTTGGCAACATCAATAGGATGGAACATCCACCAAATTTATATCAGGTTTGCATTCCTAAATGGCACAATTGGTGAGGAAGTCTATATAGAACAACACTTGGGGTTTGAAGTTAAAGATAGAAAGGCATATGTTTGCAGATTGAAGAAGGCATTATATGGCCTCAAGCAAGCACCAAGGGCATGGTATGCTAGGATGGATGCATACCTATAGAGATTAGGCTTCACCAAGTGTTCTACTAATCCAAACCTTTATATTAAGGTTGTGAAGGGAGAACAAATAATCATTCTTTTGTATGTGGTGGATCTCTTCTTGATAGGTGTGGAAGGTCAAATTCAAGAATGCAAGAAGCATCTAGCAACAGAATTTGACATGAAGGATATAGGGCTAATGCACTACTATTTGGGGCTGGAAGTCTGGCAAGGACGATGAAATCTATCTAGTTCATGGAAAGTATGTGATCAAGATGTTGAAGAGGTTTGACATGATGGATTGCAAACCAATGACAACCCCAATGATCACAAACTTGAAAAGACTAAGGAGTTCCGAATCAAGCCTTGTGTATCCTTCTAGGTAAAGGCAATTGATTGGCTCCTTTATGTACTTCGTGAATACTTGAACAAACATATGTTTTGCGGTAAATATTCTCAATTAGTTCCAAGTGGAGCCAAAGCATGGGCATTAGATAACAACGGATAACAATAAAACACATTCTGAGATATCCGCAAGGAACAATCCACTATTGCTTAAAATATGATAGGAGGAATGGTGTCCACTTGATTGGATATATAGATTCTGACTGGGAAGGTGGTGAGCAAGATGGAAGAAGCACTACACGAAGATGTTTTAGTTTGGGATCCTCCATGATCTCGTGGATGAGCAGAAAGCAAGATACGGTTGCTTTGAGTTGTGTTGAGGCTGAGTACATCACAACCTCTTAAGTAAGCAGAGAAGCTGTTTGGTTAAGGAAGCTGCTATCAGACCTATTTGAAGGACCAATGGACCCTACAATGATACATTGTGATAACACCAGTTGTATACTATTGTCTGAAGACCCAGTGTTTCACGGAAAGACAAAGCATATCAACAACAAGTTTCACTACATTTGGAAGCTAGTACAAGATGGTGTGTTGCAACTATAATATATCTCCACATCAACCAAGCTTGGTTTGGTTGATGTGTCCTCCCTAGTTGAGAGGGAGAGATAGGTACATCATTCTTGTCTTCACTTGGGAAGACAAAATGGAGGATTGGGTAAGCATCTGACATCCGATACTCCTTGAGGATGAGGTAGGGCATCTAAGATAAGAGTAGTCGTGGACCGATATTCTTTGAGAACTAGCTATCCAAGATAAGAATAGTCCAAAGAAGGTCATACTCTATGAACACCCGGGTGGGGTATGTACGTTGAGAGACAATGATGATGGTGTCTATAAATCATTGGTCTTGCTAGCGTTATCTCTGATCTTTTGGAGAGATAGAGTTATTTTTTAAGGCCTTGCTACAAGACAATACTGGTTGATATGATGCTAAACAGATGGGTTACCAATCTGACTCTTCTTATGGGATCTCTTCAAATTGAGAATGTCCATGTACCTTTTATGAATACTTCCCTAGTTAAGAGGGAGTGTTGAAAAATGTGTAACTAGGTTCGGTCTTCATAAATATGAAATGTACTTAAAGATTCTTGTAAATTGTGAAATAAAAGAAAAATATTCTTATTATTTTTGGAGCATGGGTTTCATGCTCAAGGTCTTTTATTTTATAGGTCAAGCACCCATTGAGAGCTTTTAAGGTTTTTCCTAAGTCAAGAAGTCAGAGTCATTGTCATAAGTTGAAGACCCATTTAGGCACATTGTAACTTGTAAAGAAAATTATTTTTGTCTTTAAAAGTGCCAAAATACCCTTCAAGGCCAAGTCGTCTTTGCAACTGACAAGTTGGCCTAAAATAAGGAGCCATGTCCACCTTGAGGAGCCTATATAAAGGAGGAAACTCGAACTCCTTGAAACATATTCATCTCTCACTCATTCAAGCGAAGACTTGGTTTTTGGGCTATTATTCTCTCACATTCATCTCTCACTCATTCAAGTGATTCTTGTTGTTTATATGCTTTGTCTTTCCATGAAACACTAGGTATTCAGACGATCTTATACAATTGGTGTTATCACAATGCTTTGTCTTTCCATGAAACACTGGGTCTTTAGACGATCTTATACAATTGGTGTTATCACAATGTATCATTGTAGGGTCCATTGGTCCTTCAAACAAGTCGCACAACAACTTCCTCAACCAAACTGCTTTTTTACTAACTTCACAAGCTGCAATATATTCAACCTCAACACTACTTAATGCAACCAATTCTCCTTTCTGCTCATCCATGAGATCATGGAGGATCCCAAACTAAAACATCATCCTATAGTTCTCCTTCCATCATGCTCACCGCCTCCCCAGTCATAATTTGTATATCCAATCAAGTGGACATCATTCATTCTTTCATATTTCAGGCAATAGTGGATTGTACCTTGCAAATATCTCTGAATGTACTTGGCTGCTATCCAATGATCATGCTTTGGCTCAACTTGGAACTGATTGAGAACATTTACTACAAAACATATGTCTGGTCGAGTATATACCAAGTACATTAGTGAGCAATCAATTGTCTATATTTGGTCAGATCCACTAGGCTTGATTGAAAACTCCTTAGTCTTTCCGAGTTTGTGCTCATCAGGGTTGTCATTGGTTTGCAATCCATCATGTCAAACGTCTTGAACATCTCAATTGTTGGAAAATATAACAAGGGTTGGTCTTCATTTAATGTATTTGAGTCATCATGTAATGTACTTGTCAAAAGAATAAAGAAAATAATAATTATTATTATTATATATTGTGACTATTAAAGCATGGGTTTCATGCTTGGGTGACCATGTTTTCGGTCAAAGTCCGCATTGAGGACTTCTAGGATTTATTCTGAGTCAATAGAGTCATTGTACTTTTAAAGAGACCCTTCTTGGGCTTTTGAATCATGTAAAAAGGTTAAGTATTGCGTCAAATATGATATATGTATCCTCCACACCATGTTTGCCTAGAAGAAGATCAAGTTAGCTAAAGGACCCTATTCGACCTCATGTGGAGCCTATAAATACAAGCACATCGAATTCATTTGGAGCATCAATCACTCACAAGAAGTTCGATATCTCTTGTAGCTGAGAAAAGTGCAAAGTCTGTTGCCGGGAAGCTGAAGTGAATGCGAGTTTGGGGAAGTCTAAGGAGAAAGAAAAGGTTGAAATTTTGGTGCCTCTCTCTCTCTGTTTCGTGTTCTGGATTGGGGTAGAGAAGTCTTCCAAGTTTCTCTTTTTCTGGAAGATGCCATTTGCCAGAAGTTGTTACCTGGTTGAAGTTGCTGGAAAGGGGTCAAAATTATGGGAGGCTAACTTGGTGTGGAGGGAAGGTCTTGTCTTGGTCTAGGGTGAGTAGTCTTAAAGAATACTATTGAAAGGAAGAATTTCTTGACTGAGTTTTCCCCTCGAGGGGAGGTTTTGCCCTGGCATACTGCCTACATCTGGTGGCTATTGTTTTATGTGCTGCTGCTTTGGTAATTGATTGTTAAACTAAAAGAAAGAATATATAAATAATCATAATAACAAATCAAGAACATCACAAGTAATTATCAAGTATAAGAAAATATTTTTGCCTTTTTGATTTTCTGACATGGTATCAGGGCCTTGGTGAAGAAGAAAGTAAAAGGCAGTCTCAAGCACTTGATTAAGGAACCATTCAAAAGGACTATCTCAGGGAAGGAGTCTACTATACTCAAGGAAGATGTCTAACACAATCAAGGGAGAGAACAAACTTGAAGGGGCCTCTAAGTACAGGTCCTGGAAGAAGAGGATTGACCTAATCCTTGAAAAGGACAAGGTACTGGACTTGGTCAAAGGAAAAGTAAAGAAGCCTACAAAGGATTCCAGTGATGTTGACAAAGTGAAATAGAAGGAATTAGAATTGGTGGCCATGAATCTGATGGTAGAAGGAATAAAGGACAACCTTGTCCCATTCATAGCTAACATCAATCATGCTTAGGAAATGTATGAAGCCTTGTCAAAGTTATTTATTACTGGAAACATTGGTCAAGTAGCAAGTTTGAAGAATGAGCTAAGGACGACAAAGATGACTAAAGAAGACAATGTGGCATCCTTCTTTGTGAAGATAGCTAGAATCAAGGAATATCTCTTGGTCATTAATGAGATTGTTCCAAACAAAGAACTTGTTATCACTTCTATATTAGGATTGCCATCGCCTTGGGGTGCATTCACTACAGGTCTTAACAGTGGGAAGAAAGCCAAGCCTTAAGAATCTGTCATTGGGGACTTACACTACTAAGTCCTTTGCTTGTAGCTTTAGATATTTTGTTTTATATATTTTAGAATTTATAGGTTTTTAACATATTTTGGAAAATACATTTTTATTGTTTTTATAAGTTATTAGGTATCCTCAAGCTTTGGAGAGTGTCCCCAACAACTCCCTAAGATAAGTATCTCATTTCCATTCAGTTTTTGGTTTCATGTATTCATTTAGTTTTGATTATATTAAATACTAATCACCATTGTCCCTCTATTGCCTTGATTAGGAAAACATCTACAAGAAGTATGAAGGAGGACCTCTGAAGACAAGGTTTGCCAAGAAACAAAGGTATGCTTTAAATACATTGATTGAAAGGATTATTCATTTGACAATCCATTACTAACATTGTTATATTGAATCTTAATGATTCTTGTTTTGGGTGATTCATCTCTTGATAAATCTACCCACTCCACTCGTATTCTTAACTGATTTTGTAGAACGCTAGATAGGTTTTGGAAAACCCTAACCTAAGGGAACGCTAATGTGAATGTTTGAAACCCTAAACTGCTTAAGGATATTGTAAAATGTTGTTTGAAGTTTTTATTGATAATGTCATGTTTGGGATTTTGGTATGATTAGGAAAACCAAACTTGTTAGGGTTGAATGATAAGGTCTAAAATCTCGAACCTTTGAAGTTTTGGTAATGTTGGGTTTGCTATGTTTCTACATAGAAACCCTAACTCATTAAGGTTTGGTGGAATGTGTAAGCAAAGCCCTTATAATGTCTTCGAAATGATTTCCTTGGTATGTGTGTGTTTGTTTGATCTAACCCTAGTCTAATCAAGTTTGTTATATGTCTATTGATATTTGTGAAGTTGGGTTTGACTATCACATGATATGAAACACCTTTGCATGACATGTCCTTTTGGTCAAATCCCTAGCTTGGTCTAGGTCAGATGTATTAATGTTATTGAACATATGATATACTTATATATGATTATAAATTCCTAGATATGTGTGTTCACCTAGTTATTGATGGTCATAAGTCTTAGGATTTAATGGAAAGCCTTGTTTGAGATTCTAGGATGATGATGTTTGCAGTGAAATCCTAGTAGTAGTTACATTGTCTAGTATGCGTGATATAACAATTTGAGATCTATTTATTTAATGATTGTTGAGATTGTAAAGATGAAATTCTAGGGTTTTGGAGTTGAACCTTAGTCGAAGTAAAATCTTTGATGTATGATGACAATTTGATAATTTGAGATTTGTGTAAGATTGTTGAAATCTGAGTTTTGGTTGGGATTGATGGTTGATCCGAAATCTAGGGTTTGCAACTAACCATAGTGGAAGCTGGTCATGTTAATGACTAAGCTGTGATTGGTTTTGATTGGCTCTTTCGTATGAAATCTAGGATTTGTATGAAACCCTAGTGAGAAATCTGACATATGAATTTTGAGAAGTTGTTAGATGCTTTGAAGATCTATATTTGTGTGAAATGTTTCTAGGGTTTTCTATATGTTGAAGTAAGGTATGTCATACCTTTGGAAGGAACATTGAAACTGTAGATGGAATGAAAGTTGTTGTGAATTAGTATAGGGTTTATGACAAAGTCCCTAGCAAGATGTTGAAGAGTATATGTCTTTTGTTTGTAATTAAGTTTGTTTATCTGATACGTATAAAGTTGAAATACTTTCGTGATTCTGATACGACTAACTTCATGCTTCTGTGGATTTAGTTGTACTTGGTGTCTAAGTTGTGCAGGTACACAATCTTCAATATGGTGAAGATGCTTGGTGATGTGACAAGCATGATGAGGATAACTCTCTTGAAATGGTTGGAAGTGTGAAAATTTCTAACACGAAATTCTACTACAGTAACTGATTTATTTCTCCCACTTATTTTCCACAATAAGTTATTTACAAAACCCTTCAATAAACATCAGTGTAAATTGTGCTGCAGTTGTCACATAATAGCATAGAGAAAAGAACAGTGAAATACTAGCACAAGAATCAATCACATCAACATAGTTATTTTTGGACAATAGTCGGAAAAGCCCATTGTGGGAAAAACGGTGCAGTAGATGAGTGTTTATTTATTATTCTTCGGCAGCAATCTCTTTACAAGGAATGATTTGCAAAACATAGAGAAACCTCTGAGAAAACACCTGAGATAATTTTCCTTGACCCTTTGGAGAAATTTTGACACCCAAGAGACCCTCCAGCATTCACTGTGTCACGTCTGCATCATCTCTACGTGAGGACTGCGTCCCTTGCTGCATCGCCGCTTTGAGCTATCCCTTTGATGCACTACGTCCCCTCCTGCCCAGTCTCTGACTGATGCTGATACCCTCCTCTTCCTCCACCCTGCATATCTCCCTTTGAAATCAAACTCTTACTCCTTGAGAATCGATTTCCCTCGGGTCACTGAGTATTTGCCCGATGTGTCTCCAAGTGACTCTCATGTCTTCCTCTATACTTTTCTTGTTGAGATATCAATGACTGTGATCTAATCTCTAAGCAATGGCTAAGATTAAATTAGACTTGATCCTTGTCTTTTAGAAGCTTCTGACCCATATTTTCATTAATACCCATTAATATTTTAATTTTGCTAAGTTTAGACTCGGGTATCCCATGAAAAATTATAATTATTTTAATAAAACACAATCTGGGTGGAATTTCACAAAACGATTTCTGGGTCTTGGAGATCTCATGTGTTCTAGCCTCTCCACAAAATTTCGGAGCTAGAGCACATCTAATGCTACCCAAAAATCAACATTCCCTCTTAGCGAGGAACATGCTCTAGCAATAGTTCCCAGCAAAAGTATTACAATGATCGACGACATCGGTACTCTGCGCTGTTGATGCTCGGCCTGCTCCCTTCCATCCACTGCGCTGTTGCAACCTGTACTGCTGCCCATGAAACTGCCACTGTCACTGCTACATCTGTATGACAACTCCCTCTTAATACGCTGCATCATGCTGCCCAGAACACTACCATTGCTAACCACTGCACTGCAACTCCCTACTATCCATTTTTGCCACTAAAACAAATTCTCAATTATCCCCATCTTCTCCCTGAAATAAACAAACTTTGTTCCTACTAGAGCCTTGGTGAGAATGTTTGCCACATGTTCTCTTGTCGTAGTGTATTGTAATTGCATTGCCCCTTGCTGGACACAGTCTCTGATAATGTGACACCTAATGTCAATGTGCTTTGACTGATCATGAAAACTAGATTCTCAGAGAGCTTGATGCAACTCTGATTATCACACAAAATATTGGTCTCTTCCATCCTTCTCCTGAATAGATTCACAAGCAACTTCATAAGCCATATGGGTTCACACGATGCTGTGCTAACTGCCATATATTCAGCTTTAGCTGAGCTTAGAGCTACAGATTTCTGTTTCCTACTACACTAGGAGGTCATTCCTGATCCAATGTTGAAACAGTACCTAGTGGTACTTTTTTGATTTGCTGAACTTCCATCCCAATCTGCGTCAGTGAACCCACTTAGCCTGATATCATTGCCTCAGTGTACATTAATCCATGCTCGATTGTTCCTCGTATATATCTCAGAACATGCTTGGTTTTTGTGCAGTGGAACCTCTTTGGTTCCACCATGAACTGACTGAGGGTGTTGAGAGCCTAACAAATGTTTGGCTTGGTATTGACTAGATACATTAGGGACTCTATGATTTGCCTGTACAAAGTGGGATCTACTTCTTTATCTTTAGACGCATCAATCTTCTTCTAGTTGGTAATCATTGGAGTAGCCATGGGTCTATAGTCTCCGTTGTCCAATGAAAATTCCACCCTTCTGTTGCCAAACTTCCAACCCCAAAAAATAATGCATTTGTCCCAAATCCTTCATGTCAAATTTTGTAGCTAGGATTTCCTTGCAATCTTTGATGAGCTTGGATGAACTTGTCAGGAAAATGTCATCCACATATAACACCAGAATTAGAGGCTCATTCGTTACAATCAGATAGTAGAGGTTGGGATCTGTGTCACTCTTGACAAATCCCATCTTTTGTAAGTAACCATCTATTCGACCGTACCATGCTCTAGGCGCTTGTTTAAGCCCATACAAAGCTTTCTTGAACCTACATACCTGAGTTTTCTTCTCATGTGTCTCAAAACCCTTTGGCTGTTCAATGTATACTTCTTATTCCATCACCCTGTTCAAGAAAGCAGTCTTGACATCCATCTGGTGAACCTCCCACCCCATTTGTGCTGCAAGGGATATCATAGATCTAATAGAAGCATACATGACTACTGGGTCGAAGGTTTCTTCGTTGTCTATCCTTTCCTTTTGAGCATACCCCTTTACCACGAACTTGGCTTTGTATTTTTCCACACTGCCATCTGTAGCATATTTGACCTTGTAGATCCATCTCGAACTTACAACTGATTTGTCCTGAGGCCCAGGTACCACTTCCCAGACATCATTGATCATTATGGAACTGTATTCCTCCACCATAGCATCTACCCATACTTGATGCTGAACGGCCTCCTGAAAATTAAAGGGTTCTCCAACCTAAGCCACCAAGGCTTGGTATCTATCTGGTTGTCTACGCTCCCTTTTCTTGTTCCTAGGAGCTCCAATGAAATCCTCTGCATCCCGTAGTATCTATCGAAGTTCTCAGTTCGTTCTTCCGCTGGTAGTGTGTAGATCTATTTTCTCCTCGTCCTGAGATTTCACTCGCTGTGATGCCTCTAGATTCTTGTCCTCAGGAGAAATATTGGTGCTGGTTTTTGCTGGTCGAAGTGGTTGGACCAATGGATCATCCTTTGACTGCTCTTCAGAAGGCATTTCTCGGGATTTCCTAAAAGTTCCGTCCTCCATGAACTTTACATCCTGTTGCACTACGATCTTTCCATTGCTTGGAAGGTAGATTCTATATGCCTTAGCATTCTCGCTATATCCCACAAGATATCTTGTTTTTGCAGTATGATCCAACTTCTTCCTTTTTTCTTTGGGTATATGGTAGTATGCCAAGCTCCCAAATATTTTGAAGTGACTCACTTCAGGCTTCTTGCCGGTGAAGACACTCTTCAGAGTAATCTTACCTAAGGCCCTGTGAGGAGTCCTGTTCTGAACATATACTATTGTGCTGCATGGTTCTGCCCATAGAAACTTGGGCATATCCTAATCATACAACATTGCCCTTGTTGCTTCAACAATAGTTCTGTTCTTCCTCTCTACTACATTCTGTGTCAGATTTTATGGAGCTATCCATTCCCTTCTTATGTCTTCCGTTGTGCAGAAATCAATAAAGTTCTTATCAATGTATTCTCCACCATTGTCTGAGCGCAACACTTTTATCCTCTTCCCTGTCAGATTCTCAACCAGAGCTTTAAACTCTTTGAATCGATCAAAAACCTCATCCCTGGTTTTTAGAAAGTAGATCCAAGTCTTCCTGGTATGGTCATCGATGAAGGTGACGAAGTATTCGACACCACTAAGAGCTTTTGTGGACATGGGTCTGCAGATATTTGAGTGTATCAATACCAGAACACTCTTTGCCCCACTGTTACTTCTGGAATAAGCCACTTTGGCGTACTTGCCCAGTACACAACCTCTGCATACATCGTCTCGTTTAGTACTTAATTTTGGAACTCTTGTGACTGTTCTTCTGAGAATTCTTAGAGCCCCATGGTGTAAGTGCCCCATCCTTCTGTGCCATAGTTCATTCAAATATTTTTCACCACTGCTGCCTATTAGTGCCATTGGAGATTCTACATGTAACTTATACAGTGTGTTACTTCTGACTCCAATTTGGGTCTTCTTCTTCCAACTCGAATGTTTGACATATACTTACTTCCCAATGAAGTAAATAACATAGTCCTTGTTCCGTAACTGAGATACAAAGAGTAAATTCATCCCCAATCCAAGCACATGCAGTGCATTGGTAGCTCGAAGCCGTTCCCCTGCTTCTATTTGGAAAACTATAGTACCTCTTCCTATGGGGTACATTTTGACTTATTTCCCATGGTGATTTGGAAGTTCATTTGTTCTTCGTGATAGCTCGAGAAACATTCTCATATTCCCGTCATGTGCGCATAAGCCCCACTAGCAATATACCAAACCTTAGAGGAAGTGGAATTTGCGAAGCAAGCAACTTCGTCTTCCAGCCTTGAAGCTAACGCAGAATTGTCGTGATCCATTATATTCTTCGTGCTTTCCTGTTTCTCGAGAGAACTACGTGAGTCCTTTTGAGTTGCTACTCGAGCATCATGCTCACAACTCATTGCAGATTCTCTAATCTTGTTGCCCGATCTCTGCTCTGATACCATGGGAAAATTTCTAACACGAAATTCTGCTGCAGTAATTGATTTATTTCTCCTACTTATTTTCCACAATAGGTTATTTACAAAACCCTTTAGTAAACATCAAAGTAAATTCTACTGCAGTTGCCACATAATAGCATAGAGAAAAGAACAGTGAAATACAAGCACAGGAATCAATCGCATCAACATAGTTATTTGTGGACAATAGTCTCTCGAAAAACCCAATTCGGGGAAAACGGTGTAGCAGATGAGGATTTATTTATTATTCTTCAACAACTATCTCTTTATAAGGAATGATTTGCATAACATAGAGAAACCTTTGAGAAAACACATGAGATCATTTTCCTCCACCCTTTGGAGAAATTCTGACACCCAAGAGACCCTCCAGCCTTCACTGCGTTGCCTCTGCGTCATCTCTGCTTAAGGACTGTGTCCGTTGCTGTGCTGCCTCTTTGAGCTGTCCCTCTCATGCATTGCGTCCCCTCCTGCTCAATCTCTGATTGATGCTGATACCTTCCTCTTATTTCACCCTGCAACTCTCCCTCTGAAATCGAACTCTTACTCCTTGAGAATCGATTTCGCTCAGGTTACTGAGTATTTGCCTGGTGCATCTCCAAATGACTCTCAAGTCTTCCTTTATACTTTTCCTGTTGAGATATCAACAACCGTGATTTAGTCTCTAATCAATGGTTAAGATTAAATTAGACTTGATCCTCATCTCTTAGAAGCTTTTCACCCATATTTTTAGTAATACCCATTAATATTTTAAATTTCCCAAGTTTAGACTTAGGAATCCCATTAAAAATATTAATTATTTTAATAAAATAGAATCCGAATGTAATTTCATCAGACAATCTCCAGGTCTTGGAGATCTTATGTGTTCTAGCCCCTCGACAAAATTTCGGAGCTAGAGCACATCTGATGCTATCCAAAAATCTAGGATTTGTATGAAACCCTAGTGAGAAGTCTAACATATGAACTTTCAAATGTTGTTAGATGCTTTGAAGTTCTATATTTGTTTGAAATATTTTTAGGGTTTGCTATATGTTGAAGTAAGGTATGTGATACCTTTGGAAGGCACATTGAAACCCTAGATGGAATGAAGGTTGTTGTGAAGTAGTATAGGGTTTATGACAAAGTCCCTAGCATGATGTTGAAGAGTATATGTCTCTTGTTTGTAATTAAGTCTGTTTATTTGATATGTATAAAGTTGAAACGCTTCTGTGAAATTGATACAGGTAACTTCATGCTTCTATAGACTTAGTTGTACTTGGTATCTAAGTTGTGCAGGTACACAATCTTCAATATGGTGAAGATGGTTGGTGATGTCACAAGCATGATGACGATAACTCTAATGAAATGGTTGGAAGCCATGAAAGATTCTCTGACGATGAAAAGAAGAAGATGGTCTCTCTGAGGAAGCATTAATAGAAGAGATCTCTCTAAAATTAAGAGGGAGTCTGGATAGGAAGATGCTCCCTAATTGAGAGGAAGGGCATAGCTTGGTTTTGATTGAAGAATGAATTTCGGAGGGTATGCTGTTGTATGGGAAGTCGGAAAGCAAAGTGTATGATTGAGGAATCTTCTGTCAAAGATTTGGTTGATAGTCCTACTATGAAAATTTTAGAAGAAGACCTAGCCCTACACACATACATTGTGATAATGAAAGTATCGTAAGATTAATAGAAGAGTGTTATGAATATAATTCATAACAAGTAAATAAAATAAATAAATGTAAATAATAAATAATCGAATATTGATTATGTTAAATAGTCATGAAAGGACACCCACTTAGGTATATATACATGCAGGTCCTCATTGTAACAATCATCACTTATACATTTTTATATATAATAAATTATTATTACAAAATACTTCTCATGCATTTTTACATTCAACCTATTAGTTTTTATGCTTCAGTGGTATCTGAGCCATGGCACACAATATAATCATGCAGGTCTTTGAACGTTGTTTGCCACACAATGTGCCATTACGTTCACATCTTGAATGCATTGAGCAGTTTAGTAAAATTCAAGAAGCATTTCAGCGTTTAGAAAAATCAATTGCAGAAGTTAAAGCATGTTGAGAGGAAATTGATAATAAGGAAGATAATAGCGACAATGAAGAAACGAAGCTAGGTGAAGCAGGAAACGAAGATTTTGATCAGAATGATGATAATCTTGAAAATAAAGGTGTTGCAGAAAATAATGAAGATGATATGGATGAGGATTATCTTGAGAAACAAGAAGATGAACAATATCATAACAATGAGGAAAATGTTGAAGAAGACATTGATGATTCTGAAGATGGCAAACCTTCAAGTCATGAAGTGTCTATATTGCCAGAGGGAGCTACAGAAAAGATATTGGCCAGAGATTAAAAAAAAGTTGCAATTTGATCCCTACTAGCAAATTTATTCAGCCTAAAGAATCTATGCAAACATAATCTGCAAAGTCTGAGAATGAGCCTTCTTGCATGGGGACTTGCATGAAGAAATCTATATGGAACAACCTCTTGACTTTCTCCAAACAGACTCTAGCATTGTATGTCAGCTTAAAAATCCCTTTATGGTCTCAAGCAAGCCCTCGGGCTTGGTATGCCAAAATGGATAACTTTCTTTTAGATACTAGCTTTTCTAGGTGTCATTCTGACAATACTGTTTACACCAAGAAAGTGGGTAAGTCTTTTATCATTATTGTTCTTTATGTTGATGATCTCATCCTTACTGGTAGTGATCCCAACCTTATGAACCATGTGAAGTCCAGCCTTAAAAAGCAGTTTGAAATGACAGACTTAGGATGCTTGCATTATTTTCTTGGTCTTCAAGTCTTGCAATCCAAAGAAGGTATTTCCCTTTCGCAGTCCAAGTATGCTTGTGATCTTCTACACCATTTTCACATGGAAGATTGTAAGCCAACCCTTTCTCCCTTTCAGTCTGGAGCCAAACTTTCAGTCACTTGTACTTTCCCTGAAGTTGATGCTACCTTTTACCGTCAGTTTGTTGGAAAACTTTTGTATCTGACCCATACCCGTCTTGACCTTTCCTTTCTTGTTGGCCTTGTTGCTTGGTTTATGCAAAATCCACATGAAAGTCATTGGAAAGTAGCTAAGAGAATACTTCGTTATGTTCGAGGTACAGTTCAATTTGGGATTCATTACAATGCAGAAGCATCACCTCTATTGGTTGGTTTCATTGACTTTGATTGGGCTGGTGACCCTAATGATTGGAAGTCTACTACGGGTTATGTCTCACTCTTGGTTCTGGACCTATGACATGGGCTTGCAAGAAAAAAAGTGCCATTTCTCTTTCTTCAGTAGAAGAAAAGTATCGTGGCATTGTTGAAGCTAGTAAAGAAGCCTTGTGGCTTTGTCAGATCCTGTCAGAGTTCGGTTTTCAACAACAGCATCCGACTACACTTTGGTGTGGTAATCAAAGTGCCATTCAACTATGCAAATATCCAGTCCAACATCAACGCAACAAACACATTGAACTACACATGCACTTCATCAGAAAACTCATTCATGACCATGTTCTTGAAGTGCAATATTGTTCAACCTATGATCAAGTTGCAGACATCTTTACAAAGGCTCTCACTGAGGCGAAGTTTACTAAACTTCGATTTATGGTTGGAGTTTAGGAAGTTGTCACTAAGGGGGGATAGGCTCTAATGCCTCCTTACTTCTCCTATTGTGTCATCTTTGTACATCCTTCAGTCCTATCCCAAATTGTTCTTAAGGGTGGATGTTAGGATATTTTGGTACATAGGAAATAATTAAGTACAACTTGGTCTAGTGTATAGTTAGGTAAAATGTGTTTCTTTAGTATGTACTTTTTGTAACTTAGAATATAACGATTGCGATATGTTCTAGACATGAACTGATTCAACGGTTCATTCTCTCCTCGCTATTATCGACACTTGATCTGTGGCTTAACACCCAATTGGTCCATAATCTCTATTTAAAGAGCATGGAGGGTCATTTGTTAGGTGACCATTGATGAGAGAAACTTATGTAATTTTTCTTTCTTTTACATTAATAAATTGTCTGAAGTGGCTGCGTTGGCTCAGGTTGTGGATAGTTTCCCTCTTTGAGGGTTTTAACCATGTCAAGAATACTGGTGTACTGATCTATAATATGTTTGTGAGTGGTGTCCTTTGGTGTTCTATCTAAGAAACTTACCCTGTAAATTCCTACATAAAGGATATCAAAGAGGTAGAGTTTTTAATGGTTGAAATGCACAAAATAGAAATATAAACTAGACACTAGCCTTAAATTTGATGGTAAAACATACAATAAATGGTATTTTTTTTTTAAATAATAATAAATGCAATTCCTACCCGTTGAAAAGTGTAACTAGGTTTGATCTTCATAATGACATGTAATTATGATTTTATGTAATGAGATGTAAAGAAGAAAAGTAAAATTTTTGTATTGCTTGCTTCATTGGTTTCATAAGCAAGAGATTTTATGTTTGAATCAAGACTCCCATTGAGAGTCTTTAGGATTTATTTGTCATCTAGTCATAAAATGATAGAGTCATTGTCATGTAATGAAGTCATGTTACACTTTGTAAAATGTCAAAGTTGTCTATGTAAAGTATCCTCCAAGACCTTGTCACTTATCCTCTTCAAGTCGACCTACAACGAAGATAGGACTTGCTAGAGGAAGTCGACCTCCCTAATTGAGATCATGTTGGCCTAAGGGACATGAGAAGAAGTGTATAAATAGCCACACTTAGCCTCGCTTAGAGGTAAGTAGCCTGACAAGCA
This sequence comes from Pinus taeda, assembly GCA_000404065.3. Lineage (NCBI taxonomy): Eukaryota > Viridiplantae > Streptophyta > Pinopsida > Pinales > Pinaceae > Pinus > Pinus taeda. The sequence goes on from APFE030677745.1 coordinate 19,150, forward strand.
CTCGGTGAGGAAGTGTGAAGAAGAGGTGAAGAAGTAGTGCGAAGAAGAGGCTGAAAGGAAATTGTGAAGATAAGATTCTTCCGGGGACAACAAAGGAGGATTCTTTTGGGCATAGAGTAGAAGGTTTCTTCTGGGGTCAATGAAGGAGAGTTTCTTCTGGGGAAGCGAAGGATAAGTTTCTTCTGGGATAGCGAAGAAAGGATTCTTTTGGGACCAATGAAGGAAGGGTTCTTGTGGGGTACTTGTTCTAGGTGACAAAGATAAAGATCTAGAGAGTGAGACTCTTTGGGGGAAGCCAGTAAGATCATTGAGGCCGAGTTTTTCCAAAGGAAGTCGAGAAGTAGTGTGAAGGATAGAGACTGAGTTTCTCTAGAAGGAGCCGAGGAGAGCAATTCGAGATCAAGAAGAAAGTCGAGAAAGAGAAGAGGCAAAGCATCAAAGTTAGTGACAAGGTTCTTGGGAGGATACTAGAGTCAAGGGTCTTTGTCATGGTCTTGGTGCTTATTGTCGCACAAAGTGTCTAGGCATCGCGACAACGCTCAAAGTGAGTGATGTCACTCTAATCCTTACTCTGTTTAGACTCTCTCCTAGACAAGTCAAAGGAGGTAGTCCCTAAGGTGAATGGATGAGGATAGTCTGTGGAACACAGGCTCGAGGAGATTTAAAGATGAATAACTTGATGAATTTAGAACAAGTCTTGGTCAATTGAGATGGATAGATTAAAATAAAACACAACCACAAGATAAAAATGATTATAGACTAGTGCCTTTATATTGAATTAACCATAGATAAAAATAAGTTATCCAAAGCAATTTATAAATGTGGCAAAACAGAGATCATAAATAATTAAATGTCAACACCCAGAGCTTCTAGCAATTAAATCCCAAATCTATAAGAATTTATCTTTTTGCTATAGTCAAGTTGATGTTTAAAACATTAATCACACTTGACAATAGAGAATCGCAAAAATTAAAATTTTACAGTTAACACCAGTGACACCAAGGAACGTTAAATTTGAATGTTAATTATCCCTTAGGCAATTACTTTAATGTGGTAAATGAAGAAATTAATTTTTTAATGTGACAAAAGTAAAACAAGTCAAGGCGGTTAATAAATTGAAATTGTAATGGGCCATAGGCCACATTAAAATTTTTAATGTGAAAGTGCAAATCCTCCTTGATTTAATTCTTTTAGGAATTTTAAAGTCACATAAATGAATTTTTTTAATTTTTAGATTTTTTAATGGTTTTTAAATGTTTTTTGAATATTTTGTAAATGTTTTAAATGTTTCTTTTAGATTTTTAATTTTTTAAAACAAAATGAAAAATAAAAAAATCAAAACATAAAAACCAAAGTTGAGAAAAAAAAAATCAAAAATCAAAATTGAAATCAAGCTTTTGAGTTTTTTCTTCTTTCAAAATAAAAGAAATCAAAATAAAATTTAAAAAATGAAAAGTAAATCAAAATGTCAGTCGATTTCGTTTTGTTTTTATTTTTATAAAACATCAAACATAAAGCCAAAGTTAAAAAAAAAACAATATGAAATCAAAATTTTAATTGGAGAGCTAACCCTAAAGCATACAAATGAATAAACCAAAGAAAATCAAATTTTTTTGTTGTGTTTGGTTGTGTAGGTTGATGCTACAACAATGAGAGAGAGAACACAAGTTGAGGACAGCGCTGGAAATGAGAAAGAGCTTTGATGCAGGTGGAAGAGGAAAGGTAAGTTGCAGGTAAAGCGAAGAGGAGATAGTACGCATGAAGGGATTCGAGCAGCGTTGGAATGGGGGAAGGATTGCAGGAATGGAGCGTGAGGGCTGATGCAGCAGGAGATGGTAATGTTGAGGAGTAGCGTATGGAGAAAGGGAGAGGGTTGCAAGGGGCAACAAAGGATAGGACACTGGTAGAAGAAATTTTTTGGCAGTGGATTTGTGGATTGAAGGAGGAGAGGGAATGAAACGCAAAGTAGCAAGGAAGGGGCCTCGAATTATGCAGAGGATGAGGGTAGTAGGGATGCGTTAAGGGACTCGAAACAAGGGTTTGGAATGGAGCAGAAAACACAAAGGAAAAGAAAAAATGCAGACGACAAGAGCGTTTTTCCTAAAGGGTCTTTGAGGCAACAAAAGGTAGCCAAAAACCCTTAAAGTTTTTCTATAAATTTATATGTTAAAACAATGTACTCCAGGTTTAAAATCTACGTTAAAAAAGATTCATGAAATCCTCAAATCTAAAATTTTGAAACCTTAGACTGTAAAAAAAAAACTTTGAATAATGTCTCTATAAATGATTTTGAGGCCAGACTGTACCCTCCAAGGCCAGATCTTACCCTCCAAGGCCTAGATCTGTCTTCAAATTAAAGTTATCTTTCAGATCTGCAGCCTGTACCTGCAAAAAAACGAAAACAAAAACACCCACAACCCAGATATACAAAAATAAATAAAACCCCAGAAACCCAAGTCAGAAAACCAAGAAAAATTACAGATCTATGCACAAAAATGTTAGATCTATTAGATCTGTGGAGTATGAGTCCAACTCCACTCCCATATCTGATAATTTGAGGCTTTCAACAACCAGATCTGATAAACTAAGGCTCTCAACAATTAGATCTGATAATGCAAGGCTCTCAACAACCAGATCTTTCAATTTTCCACACAAAAATTTAAATGTTTTAAATTTTGAAGGAGGTGCAAACTCGAAACCCTTCGTGTATCACAAATAAAATCTTATGATAAGCCCGAAGCTAATTTAGTTGGGTTCTTCAGAAAACACGGATCGGAAGTTGGTTGGTGCAACTGAAAACTTCCCCTAATGCCCAAGGATCTAAAAAAATCAAGATTCCCTGCAAAACTCAATCTAGCGATCAAAATAGAGCGAGACAATAATAATAAAATTCAGACAAATAGAGATACCTGCTATTACGTTCAAAATTTAAATTAATATTTAAACACCAACAACTGAGCAAGATACCTATACTCAAATCACTCTTTAGAAGCTATCATCAATGGCTTTAAAAAGGTTATGCATGAAAATAAAACATCTTACAGTATTCCCATGAAGAGTAACACCAGTACAAATCAACCCCAAAGTCTTTCTTTATTATCCTGAAAAAGATTACACAAGAGCTTTTTGCTTAGCACACGACTCAGAGATCAGATGGATCAATTGACAAACGACTTCCTATTTAAAGATAAATCCTCCAATGGCTAGTTTGAGTGATTTTAGTCAAAACAATCTCGATCGTTGATAAAGGTTACAATTTCTTTTAATCTTAGTCGTCGAAATATTTAAATATTTGGGGAAATCCGAAATTTTTAATTAAATCCGTTTTAATTAACTCAAAAATTAAAATTTTGAGTTAATTTCCCACATAATTTGACTTTGAGTTAACCCGCAGGGATCAAACGTTTAAAAATTTGGCAAAATAATTAATTTACCTTAGCCTTGGGACCTTTTAAAATGTCCCAAGATCGCTTGTTATCTCCCACTATTTTCTTGATAATGGTTATAAGATTTTTATTACTTGATTTAGCCAGGGCATTACCTTGAGGATGATAGTTAGATGAATGAGATAGCAAAATGTCATACTTAAAATAGAATGATAAAAGTTCTATAGAACTGAAAGCCTTAGCATTGTGAGTAGTGATCTTGGCAGGGACACCAAATCTTGTAATTATTTAATTTTCAAGAAAGTCCATAATAACCTTTTCAGTGGCATTCTTAGCTAGAATGGCTTCTACCCATTTTGTAAAATAGTCTGTAGCGGTCAAAATCCATGAATAGCCATTGGTAGAATTTTCATGGAATTTCCCTATGAATCCAGACCCTAATGCTGAAAAGGAGGCTCAACAACCAGAGGTTGAAGGGGTAGGGCAGCTAGCTTCTGCTTCCTAGATAATAGTTGATAGGACTGGAATTTCTAACAAATTTGTGCACATCAATAAAAATTGAAGGCTAGTAATATCCAACTCTAAGGATTTTGTGGGCGGTAGTTCTAGCAGCATAATGCCCTCAACAAAATCCAGAGTGAAACTCGGAAATCAACTTTTTAGACTCAAGTTCATCAACACATCTAAGTATAATACCCTCTGGATTTCGCCACGCTAGGTCATCCTTCATTTGGCAATACTTCGAAGCCTTTAATCTAAGAGCCCTTCTTTTATGAGCAACTAAATGGCTAGGACATGTAAGATTAAATAGGTAATATATAATATCCTTGTGCCATTAATGCTCTCTTAACCTTTGCAGCTAAGGTGATGATGAATCGTTAAGACAAATCAAACCAAGAGCTTTCTCGTTATTTTCAGTTGACATCTTGGCTAAACCTTGACCCTTGACCCTCTTGGTGGGTTTAATTTCCAAATCATATTTTTGAATTTTTGTTACCCACCTAGCACGAATCCCTAAGCAATTAGTTTGAGTTAATATATTTTTGATAGCAGAATATGGGACGTAAGCTATGACTTTGGAATATCCCACATATGTTCTGAAATTCTTAAGAGATTTAACTAAGGCATAAGCTTGCTTTTCCATGGTAGTGTAATTGAACAAAGAATTTTGGAGTGCTCTACTCATGAAAGCAATAAGTTGTTTTTGCCCATCCTTACTTTCCTGAAGTAAGACACCAACATTGGTATCCTCCAATGCAAAAGAGAAATTCATGAAATCCTTGGAATAATCGAGACTGATTAAAATAGGAGCTTTGGCTATAACATTCTTTATTTCTTGAAAAGCCTTTCTACTGTATTCTTTCCACAAAAAAATTGCATATTTTTCCAAAAGACTTTTAATAGGCTTTGCTAATTCTGCGTAATTCAGAATAAATCTTCGAAGGAAATTTATTTTTCCTAGGAAGGACTAGAGGGATTTTAGATTATGGGGCAGAGGAATCTTTTGAATTGCCTCAACCCTTTTAGGATTAGTCTTGATCCCATCTTTTGAAATTATATGACCAAGTAACTTCCCTTCAGTTACCCCAACGATAGATTTAGTAGGATTTAAGGAAATGCCAAACTCCCTAGATTTTTCAAAAACTTGCCTAAGTTGACTTATATGATCAATACAATTCTTAGCAAAATCAGTGAGGCCATCTTGATATATTTCAATGAATTTTCTAATTAAACCTTTAAAAGCATAGTCCATGGCCCTTTAGAAAGCAGCCCTAACATGCCTTAAACTAAAAGGCATTCTTATGTATTCAAATGCTCCCCATGGTGTGGCGAAAGTCGTTTTATGTCGTTCCTCCTTTTTTACCCAAACTTGATTATATCTAGAAAAACCATCTAACAATGACATGATCCTGGATCTTGTCACTCTTTGAAACATGGTCTCCATATTAGGCAAAGGGTAATTATCCTTTTTACAAGCTAAATTAAGGTTTCTGAAATTGACACACAATCTGATTGTACCATTCTTTTTCCTAACAATCACCAAATTTGAGCACCATGTAGAATGCTTAGTTTGAGCAATAATGCCAGCAACCAACATCTTTGTGAGCTCCTTTTGGACTAAGGGGGCCAATTGAGGATTTATTTGTCTAAGTTTTATGATGAAATGGGTTAGCATTTTCATCCTTTAAGGGAATAATATGTTCCATAACATCTTCCCTATAGCCTTTTAATTCATCATAAGAAAAAGCTAAAACATCCCTGTAGTCGTGAAGTAAATTGATTAATTTCTTTCTTTCATCTTCATTAGTACCCTTACCAATTTTAATAATTCTAGGATCTTTAGATGTACCATTGTTTACTTCAACAAACTCTCCAAGATCAATTTTATTTTCCTCTTTCTTCTTAACAACATCATGCCGATCAAAGTATTGCTCAGGAGCAACAACATTCTGAGGAGTAGGATTTAAAATATCTTCATCAATATTAGGTCCATCCTCGTAACTTACTTGAAAACCCTGAAACTCATCCAAATTGTCTAAGAAGCGAATGACCTGCCTTTCATCATCAAAGACTTGCCAACGCTCAGAATTATATGGGACAAAAGGTATAAAAATAATTTCCATCTTAATTTTATCTTCGATTAAATTATCAGATAATTGCATGGTGGAAGCAACAACAACTAACGCATCCGCCAAACTATTTTGTTCCCTTGGGATAACTTCAAGGTTAATGGAATCAACATACTCCATGGTATCCCACACAACACTCCTATAATTTTTTAATCTCTAATTTTTACATGTGAATTTATTTTTAATTTGCATGACAACTAAATATGAATCACCCTTGATACTTATCAATTTAACTTTTAACACTTTGCCAATTCAATACCCAACAACAACGCTTCATATGAGCCACTTTGTTGGTCTCTTCAAATTCTAACCGATAAGAAAATTTGAAAATATGACGAAGGGGAGATTTTAAGACAATCCCCGCACCTTTACCATGCCTAGATGCTGCACCATCAAAGTATAATTACCAAACCTTATCTTTTAAATTACCCACTTTTTCTTTAACCTTGGCCTCCAAAGGAATGATAGAATTAGACAAGATAGCATGATTCCCTAGGCTAGGTTGTTCACTTTTGATTTCATTGTGGGGACTTTTAGGATGAAAAGAACACAATAATAACATAACGAAGAAAATACTATAAGATAAGAAGTAAAAGTATATCACAAGCAATTATCAAGCAGAGAAATCTTTTAACTATTCATACCCTAGATTTCTCAACATGGAATCAGAGCTTAGGTGTTGAAGTCAAGAAGGGGCATTCAAAGCAAGTCAAAGAACACCAAGCAAGAAATTAGGATCTACCAAAACCCTAGATCAAAGAAATATACTCTAGCAAGAGTCTTGAAATTATCTTCAAGAAGGAAATATGAAGAAAGAGCGAAACCCTAGCATCACTTCAAAAATCATCACTCATACATCACCAAAGAAGTGGAAGCTTTATAAATCTAAGGTAGGTTAGATCAAAGGGCAATCTTCTCTCTATTGAAGCAAGGATCTCATTTGGAAAAAGATATCCTAAATAAGGCAGTGTTCCCTCATTGAAGTAAGAACCTTCTTAAAAGGATCATTTGAAGCAATAAGTTCATCATCAAGTTGAAGATTCTATCTTCACAAGTAAGTACCTTTTTGTTATAAACTAATCTAGTAAAATTGACTTCCTGTTTTAAGGAGAACCATAAGCTGGTTGGGATATCAAACTTCCTTGCATGGAAAAGAAGAATGGACATAGTCCTCGAAGTAAATGAAGTCAATGTTACTTGGGAGCGGGAGCGGAAGCGGAAGCGGGAGCGGGAGCGACCATTTTCAGAAGCTCCCGGTTTGGGAGCGAATCCCGGAGCTATTTTTTAAAAATATATATATTTTTTATATTTTTTAATTTTTGATACATATATGTCAACAAAAACATGTAGAATGATGAAATAGAGATAAAAAACATAAAAAAACATAAATTGATCATTGAACCATATCACATCAATCCTCTAGAAATTATAATCGTCATCAACCTTAGTAAAATAATAAATTAAAATAGCATTCAATTCAATAACATTTATCATCATTGATCACCAAAGTAACAAGTTGTACTTGTAAGCCAAGTTTAACCATTACAACAAGTAATATCGAAGATATTTCTAAGTCCTAACTTCTAACTGTTAACATGATATGAAATGTTAAAAATTTATAAAATGA